>JAIPRK010001293.1:0-77735 GCA_025469195.1 Chaitophorus viminalis | reverse complement strand
TGAGCTTATAAAAAAAATTTGAGTGAAACGATCACCGATATTTTCTAGTGAAGATAAGTTAAGCTTATTATAAACCTTGTATTAAATTTTCGAGAGTTTTCGGCCAGCCAATTAAATTTTATAGGTGGTTAAAAATTAAAATTTACAAAAATCGAAAATTTAAATTGTCTATAAATAAGTAAAAATATGTCAAAATACTTTGAAAACATAACCACGTATAGAGAACACCAATATAAAGATTTGGTGAAAGTTTCAAGTTGTTGCAGTTTTTCGTTTTTGAGTTAGAGCATTTTAAAAAAATGTAGTTTGTAAAAACGTGATTTTGCATAAAATTTCCCGTTTTTTCGTAATTTTTTTATCGTTTTTTTCGATTTTTTAAAAAAATATTGAAAAAGTTGGATTTTTGACTTGCCCAAGTACCCTCTACATTCACTTTCCTATCAGAAAAGTTGCTGTTTAAGAAAATCGAAGCATTTTTACTACCAAAAATCGTGTCCTTCACACAACATTGTAAAACCAATAGATTCCATCACTCCGTTCAGAATCTAAAAAAAATAGTTTTCAGAATACGTATTCAAATCAAAAAAATACGTTACAATTTATTGTACCTATAATAATATTATAAATATGAAACAGGAGATTAAATTAACAACTAATATTTAGAATAAATTGTAAGTAAATGTACAAATTTTGTTGATTTGTCTAATGCAATACAATTAATTTTTACAATTACATTTTTTACAATAGTTATCAGTATGTATACATAGTCAAAATCCATAATATTGTAATTTTCTATGAGCGTACACTCGTATAGGCACTTGTCCAAAATTTAAGTGACAAAAAATATGAAAATACATAAACCTGTGACGAAGTTTTTGGAATTATTTTTACCTCGACGATAACTGCTCCCTGCGAAACCTGGTTATTCATTTAGTAGTATATAGATAACTAATTATTAGGGAACAGATTTGAATGTAAATTGTATTTTTTTCTGAATGTCCGAAAACATTGGTTTCCAAGCAAAAAGTTCATTTCATACATCAAAGAATTAAAAAATATTACTTTTATTTAGCATTTTTTGAAATTTTTAGGGCATTTTGTGGTTTTTAAGTCATTTTTTCAACATTTTTTCCACATTCATTCTAAAAAAATTAAAATACCTAAATATATATTATGTTACGAAATTACGAAATTATAATTGATACGTGTAGACACAAAATATATACATACAAGTTACAACAGATTATTGTATATAAATATTTTTTATTAGATTTTTCATAATGTGTTTTTTTATTAGTTTTAAATTCAAAATTTTGTTTTTATTGAATATAAACCCATTTTTAAAGTTTTTTAGAGCATTTTTTTAAGGCATTTTTCTTATTTTTTAGAGCATTTAAATCCGTTCCCTACTAATTATATATGTATCCGTCGTATATCTTAACATATTATTTTAGGTAATTTTCAATATTTAACATAGACATCGAGGTACACGGTACACCAGTGGTTTTCCTTTTACTTTTATTATGATTTCGATATTTGAGAATATTGTTGTGTTCTATTGCATTGCGACTTTATTACCAATATCAATTTATTGATCTTGATTACAGCAAATATTGATAGATATAGTCAACGGATCCTCGGTGCAGGTGCAATTGCAACCCGGAAACGATTACAAAGTTATTACACGGCACGAATCCAACTTACTCTTAGATCTAATAAAAATTAATATTTTAATATTGATATACCTATTATACATAGGAGAGTATTATGTGGTTATGTGTGTTTATGATGTAGGTATTCAATAGCAAATTCGACGGTGGTATTACGTTATAAATTACTATGGATAAAAACTTAATTCCGAGTATAATACTTATACAATACATACATAGAGATAATGTCCTTCAATATTTATGACTTACCTACGTATGAAGTATAATAATGATTTCGCACACGCGTTCAATAATATATTTGTTCAATTACGTCGAGGTCGGTCTTGATTCTGAGCTGAAGTGAGTACCTAACTATATATGGCTATATATTATATACTATATTATACTCTATAAGTATATATATATATATATATATATATATATATATATATATGTACATTTATAAATAATTACATGTACTTACGTGAGGATTCATTACTTAAAGTCGTACCTACATAGCCGGCGTAATTTTTCAACCGTATTTACTACGTGAACCAAATAAATAATAAACTTATTTTCAGATAGGTACTGCCGTGTTAGGCAACATTACAACAATGTTCAAAAAGGTGCCTACACCTATACACCAATACGCCTATAATAGTTTTCAACGTATAATATTTACATGTGCCAATTGTAACTTGTATTATTATACTAGAATAGATGTAAATTAAATATAATAGGCCTTAGGCATTGCAGCGAATAAAATTATTACAGATGACAATTATATTATTTGTACTACTGATTTTATAATTATTGTTATATCTATTTTATAGTCATTATATCAATGTATTATTCATATGCATTTACAGTTTTATTTTCAATTTTGGGGGGAAAGATTAGAGGAGAAATCAGGGACGGATTGAGACCAAAAATAGGCCCGGGATATGATAAACACAGCAGCCTATTATTTTGTTTTGACGAATGTATTAAGTCATTCAAATGCTTAGAAGTCTATAGTAATACCATATATTCATAATGTTAATTATTTTTTAGATTCTGAACGGTGTGATGGAATCTATTGGTTTTACGATGTGTTTTTTTTTTTTAAATGTTTTATTTTTATTTTTGTGTCAGTCATCACGTTTTGGGGCAGTAAAAATGCTTCGATTTTCTTAAACAGCAATTTTTCTGAAAGGAAAGTGAATTTAAATGGTACTTGGGCAAGTCAAAAATCCAACTTTTTCAATATTTTTTTAAAAAATCGAAAAAAACGATAAAAAAATTACGAAAAAACAGGAAATTTTACGCAAAATCACGTTTTTACAAACTACATTTTTTTAAAATGCTCTAACTCAAAAACGAAAAACTGCAACAACTTGAAACTTTCCCCAAATCTTTATATTGGTGTTCTCTATACGTGGTTAAGTTTTCAAAGTATTTTGACATATTTTTACTTATTTATAGACAATTTAAATTTTCGATTTTTGTAAGTTTTTTTTTTTTTGAAATATCTATAATATTTATTTGGAAATTTAATACAATGTTTATTATAAGTTATTCTTATCGTTACTAGAAAATATTGGAAATCGTTTAACTCAAATTTTTTTTATAAGCCCATAAAGTTCAAATTTGTATAAAATGTGTCCAAATCATGCTAATTTGCAAGTTATTTTATAGATAAAAATTCATAAAATTTATTCTGTTTATACTTAAAATTCACAATTTTAGCACTAGGTTATCCATAAGCTACTCTTCAAAAATCTTTAAAAAAATTTCTACCGGACCAAAAGGAAAAAAATTTTATGACCGTTTGAAATTTAAATTTTTACGAAATTGCATAAAATAAAAATTTATCGTCAAACGATTTTAAATATTTGTTATAATTAAAAAAATATAAGTCGCAGAAACTTAAAATTTTTACCAGCTGTTAAAAGTGGTATTTCCTTTATGTCATTTATTTTTCAAAACATTATAATGATTTTAAAGCTACTTATAGGCATTTGAAATATTCGATTTTTTACATTTTTTTTTTTATAATCGTTGATAAAAAAAATTTGACTCTTAAAAAAATTCTTGAAAATTTAATAAAAGATTCCATAGAAGTAGTTCTTATTATTATTCAAAAATTATTGAAATCCATAGGCATAATTTTTTTTTATAAGCATTCGAACAGCGAATATTGACATAAAATTACATGTAAAACATAATATAATAATATATAATATTCTACACTGACAAATCATATCGGGTTTTGAAATTTGCTCTAACTTAAAAACCAAATAACGCAAACCCTTGAAATTTTCACCAAATGTTTATATTGACGTTTTCTATAAATGGTTAAGTTTCCAAAGTATTTTGACACATTTTGACTTATTTATAGACAATTTAAATTTTCGATTTTTGTAATTTTTTTTTTCAAATATCTATAAAATGTATTTGGCTGTCCGAAAACTCTTGAAAATGTAATACAAGGTTGATTATGTTAATTTATACTTATTGTTACTAAAAAATATCGGAGATAGTTTTTCTCAAATTTATTTTATAAGCCCATAAATTTTAAATTTGTATAAAATATGTTTAAATCGCGATGATTTGCAGGTTATTTTGTAGTTGAAAATCCATAAAATATTTTCAGTTCAAAATGTTAACACTAGGTTGTCCATAAGCTAATCTTCAAAGATATATAAAAAAATGTTCAAACTTGCTGGTAGATACCACGGCCGTGGATAGGATGGTTGCACATCGAGACATTAAAATGTGTAAAACAAATCTTCTTATCAAAATTATTGAAAAACCTACGATCTACAGCCGTGGTAGATACGATACGGTGTACATACAGTGCAATAAGCATTTGAAAAATCAATTTATATTTAGATAATCCACAAATAATATTATAATCATAGATTTTTAATCTGACCGTCAGTGGCATATAGACTTAGTTTATTATTAACTATTTACCTATTTAGTAATAACAATTATTTATGGCTGTCTATATTCTAAAAGAAGTGTTCATTTATATTTTCTAAATGTAATAAAATATGACTGACAAGAAAGTGTTATATTATTGTTAATAATATTGCAATATTATACAAAGTCATTAATATAGACAGCGGCCCATCGGGAATTTTCCAATTTCCCGGTGAGCCAATCCGTCCCTGGGAGGAATCAAGCCATTCAATGTGTATACATATTTTATAATTTCTTTTGGACGTACATATACGCGTTTGGCAACAGAAAAATCGTTTATGTACAACCACATTATTATATATTTAATTGTATTATAAGGTACCTATTCCATATTATAGCGTTGCGAAATATTTTCAAACCGTAACCTAAATCCAAACATAAACCTGGGCGTTATAAAAAAAGTGTACTCATAAACATTTTCTGGATAACATTTTTTTATACACTAGGTAGGTACTTCACTTTATTCAGTTTTTCCTTCGTCCCGAAAAACTGGTTGATAAAATCGAAAAGTGGCCATTCTGACTAGACCTATCTACGGAACTGATCGAGAGGCAACCGCAACTTGCAGTGGTTGACTGTTTCCGATGCATTTCGGGAAATAAAAACACTGAACTTCTACAAAGTACAGGGTACTGGGTATTGAACTAGCGACTGGTGAGTAATTCACAAATAACAAAATCGTATGATGCATATAACGCATATATCCAAACGGCCAAACACCAAGACTCAATAAATAGTCAATAGATACACGAAATACTCTCAGTCTACCGCCGTGTCTGCCGTCCGGTACTATGGTAAAGTGCGGTACTTACACGAAAATTTGAATATGGAAACAAAAAGTACACCTATTATAATAGAAAAGATAATAATATTTGCTCTACATCGTGGTTCGTACTTACCTTCCTACAATTTGTCAATACTGAAACTCATTGTCCTGACTATAAAAATAGACAAGAAAAATATTCGAAGACAATAATTGTCTATATTTAGCGCGTAAAGCCGTCTATAGATTTATACAACATCCTTGGAGATAATATTATCAATATTTGTAATTCTTGTCTCTTATCAAACACGTGGTTATATTCAACAATAATGAATTAGTGAATAATAATAATATTAATAATTAATAAAGTTATATTTTTAATTTTTTATACTGCGACTATTCCAATGCTCCGATATCATATCGATTGACGATTGTCACTATAGTTTAATTTAAAATTTAAAAATGAAACCCGAAGATCAAGCGGTCCACAGAAGTGGACCTGCCAAACAAACCAATAAAAGTCATAAAACTGGTCGACATAGAAGTAAAGGAACTCTAGAGATTTTAAAAAAAGGTACCTTGTTTAATATTAGAGTAATTCAACATTTTGTTGTTTCTAACTAAGACTAATTTCATATAGGTCGATCTGCTCAAAATTCGGTCAAATCAAAAGCCAACCACCAGTTAAGTCGAGTTGAACGTAGACATCAAGCTAAGTTATTACGCAAAACCAAAACAGACAATGTTTTGAATGAAAAACGTAGGTCCTTAAGTGTACCTCACTTAGTTGCTGTTATTCCCCTAAGCAACAACGTGTTTGTTAATGAAAAGATGATGGATATGATCAATATATTGCAAAAATCTGATGTAAAATTATTAACAGGAATCGCTTCTGAAGGATATTCTAATCTGTGGTTAGTATGGTTAATTTATAGTAGAAAGTATAATAATGGCATCAGTTGAAAATGTTGAGATAATCAGAACAACTAATATCTTGTGATTTTAGTTGAAATCTGTAAGCCTTATTCTGTGTGAAAATCTATTGTTTTGTACAACATATTAATTAAAATATTTTATGTCTAGTCTTTTCTATATTGTAAATAGTTTCTACTATATTATTTTTCAATAATTATTTAAAATTTTTATTTTATTATTATAGGATTGAACAATTTAAACAAGCTTTTACTTTCATTAGACCGGACTGCAGCAGTGTTCTCGGACTTTTAGACACACTTAAAGTAGTAGATACTATTTTGTTTATGGTTTCAGCTGAAGGTGGTTTTGATCGAGATGTTGATTTACTAATGACTTGTATACTAGCACAAGGACTTCCTTCAACTGTTGTAGCTATTACAGACCTTGATAAGATTCCTCTTAAAGTTTGTTATTAATAACATTTTATTATATGTAGTTAGTTACCTAACAATTATTTTTGTAGAAACAAAATGAAGCTAAACAGTGCATTCAAAAAGATATTGAAAACTGGTTACCTGATGAAAAAGTCAGCAAAATTGATACATCTACAGATATCCTTAACGTTCTTAGACGTATTAGCTCACAAAAAAGAAGATCAATAACATTCCGTGATAAACGAGCACATTTGTTAGCTGAAGAACTATCTTTTTCTCCTGGTTCTGATGTTAGTGTATTATATAAATACAGATAACCGAGTTGATTTTATATATTCAATTTTCGTAATGGTTTTACATTGCTTATTTTAGGAAAATGTAGGTACTATGAAAGTAAGTGGTTTCTTAAAAGGTCAACCCCTCTCTGTTAATTCTTTAGTACATATTCCCGGATGGGGTGACTTTCAAATGGAACAAATAGATTTGACATCCAATGATTTCATTAAAAGTTTTACGGGAAAAGATGTTCAAACTACTGTCTTAGAAAAAGCTAATTCTAAATTACAAGTATGTTGTATATAATTATTTATATTTTTTAAAAGTATAAGCTATAAATAACAACAATATATATTACAGGATACTTTAGTTTGTGAAAATATACCTGATCCAATGGATGCTGAACAAACTTGGCCTACTGATGAAGAAATGAAGGAAGCCACTGAAAAAACTAAAAATAAGCGTATGGTGAAACGTGTACCTGAGGGTATGTCTGTATATCAGTCAGCTTGGATTCCTGATGAAGAGTCTGACCATGGTAAGTATTTATTAGAAATGGGTTGTGGGTCGAACTAATTTATAACATTGAACTAAACTATTTCCATATTCTTTAAAAATATATTTAGTAAGTAAAAATAATTAAATCAATCGCAAGTATTTTATTACAAAAGTATCTAGATATAAACATTTTTTTTTTTTTTTTTAATTTTATTTGGTTTTACGAATAAGACCACAATGTTTGTTTAATGTTTAAAAACTGAACAATTTAACCTTCCTCAAGTAGTTTTAATAATTAAATTTAATTAATTAATTAATTTTTAATTTTATTATGTTTCAACTTTTAAATAGATAATTCTAATTCAGAAGATGAGGAAGGTTCTGATGATTTTTATTCAATTGAAGACGAGAATTCTGATGGTGAAATGAAAAGTGTAATGGATGATGAAATGGAAACTATGTCTGTGACTACTGCTGCTTCTGAAGTACCAATTGAAGCTGATAAATATGATCTGCAGTTTGATATTAATGAAGAACAAAATATTTTAACCAAAATTAAAGGTATGAATTTATACATTATATATTTAAATCACTAAATCATCAAAATTTAAATAGTATTTATTTAACTTATATTTCCCTGTGAATCTTTTTATGAAATACCAAAATACTTATAATTATTGAAATAAAATATCACTATTATTTTAGAGGCAAAAGTTGATCAATTATTTCCTGATGAAGTGGATACTCCTAACGATGTACCCGCAAGAATACGATTTCAAAAGTATAGAGGCTTGCAATCATTTCGTACATCACCATGGGATGTTAAGGAAAATTTACCTCCTGAGTATGCTAGAATATTTCAATTTCAAAATTTTGATAGAACGAGAAAGAGATTATACAAAAATTTAGAAAATCTTACTGGTGCCATGGTTAATATTTTAATATAATATTATTTTCAATAATTAGGATAACCCATTTTTCTGAACTTATTTATTTTAGCCGGATTGGTACATAACAATTCATGTGAAGAATATACCAGCAAAAATGTTTCACTCAAGAGACGGTCGTAATCCTGTTGTTATATTTGGTCTTTTACCACATGAGCAAAAGATCTCTTTGCTGAATGTTGTTTTAAAACGCCCATCTACTGTAAATTTTGATGAACCAATTAAATCTAAAACTGAATTATTATTTCAATGTGGTTTCCGAAGGTTTACTGCTGAACCTATATTTAGTCAACATACAAATGGAAATAAATTCAAAGTAAATATTCTAAAAAATGTTATTATAATGTTTTTAATATTTTATGTTATTGTAGTATGAACGATTTTTCCATCAAGATTCAATTGTTGTTGCTTCAATGTTTGCACCAATAGTTTATCCACCTTGCTCAGTTATAGCCATGAAGTATTGCAAAGATGGTTCATTTGTATGTATTTCAATAATTCTTAATTTCTTTAAATAATTTGTGAACATTATAAATGAATTATTTCTCATTATTTTTTAGCAAATAATTGGAAATGGAAATGTATTATCTGTAAATCCAGATCGTGTAATTGTAAAAAGAACAGTTCTAAGTGGCCATCCATTTAAAGTACATAAACGGTCAGCTGTAGTCAGGTTTATGTTCTTTAATAGAGACGATATTGACTGGTTTAAACCCGTTGAGTTACGGACCAAGTATGGAAGAAGAGGACATATTAAAGAAGCATTAGGTACTTATAAAATAAAAAATATTAAAATAATTGAACAATGTTTTTATTATTTGTAATTTTAGGTACACATGGACACATGAAATGTGGATTTGATGGTCAAGTAAAATCTCAAGATACTGTTTGTTTAAATTTGTACAAACGAGTCTTTCCAAAATGGACTTACAATCAATTTTATAATGTAACAAAATAAATAAAAATAATATAGTTTACTACTACAACTTATAACTTCTTCATCTGTGTATTTCCATTAGTTTAAAAACATCTCTATAAATTATTTCTAAAAAATGTAACCTTGGCGCACTATTCTGGAACAATGTGACTAATCCATTTTGAGGTGTTTTAATTGCCAGGTAATATAATACTTTTTGGGTATGAATTACATCCACTATGAGTATGTCAGTGATACTTTGCCATGGCAAAGAAAATACCCTTTGATATCCAGTAATGTATGTCGTTGTCAGTTGTAACCCAATAGGAGCAATTATAAGTAATGATTCATGGTGAACTTTATGAGTGAACCGTAATAGCAGCAAAAACAGAAACGCTGCAATAATTCCAGTCCTAAGGCATTCATATGTCGTATTAATTGCATACATGTACACTATCAGTAATAATGATACTACTATAATGAGGCATTCGGTGTTAGAATATTTTTCACGCTTTTCCACGCAGTATTCTAAACATGAATGTTTTAGTGACTCGTGTATGGATGTTTTTAACACAAGTCTTTCATCCGACATTATAATATTCATTGTCATTCAATAGATGTAGAATAATTAGTATACATTCACAAATCGTACCAGTTCATACCGGACAGCCACATTGCACGTTAGTATTTTGTGATAGGGTCTTTTCTCAACCATAAATTGTGAAATTCAGAACTTCAAGACCTATCAACAATAGATCTACGACAAATCGTATCACAGAATCTTGATAAATAAATAAAATATTAAATATACATAATAATAATAAATATATAAATGAATATTAACTATGAGGTATAGTACTGAATAATAAATAGAAACCTCGAAACGTACGTTTCTTATCTATTATTCAATAATCGCCGCCATCTCAGTATCTCAGAATTTAATTTGATTATTGGTGTGTCGTTACGGTGACGTTGTAGTATTTTTTCTATGGGATAATGGAAATATATCGTACCGGAAGCACTGGGTGTGACGGTTCTTATTTACGTTGGCTAAACTGTAAGAAGAATCAGCTATCGAACCTATTGTCGGGAATTTTAGCATTAATTCAATCCCCTCTATTATTCGGTCATTTTGGCTTTGCTGCGTAGACTGTTGTCGGAGAAATTTCAACCGGAGATTTTTTTCGTGGTTAACCTCTTTTTCGTACTTTAGAGTGGACCAATTTTACCAAACACATTTTAAGAATCGCATACCGATATGGGTAAGTACAAACAATTATTCTAAATCAAAATTTAAATGAAATTTAAATAAACTATTTGACCGACCATGTGGTTGTTTATACTTTTAATCTAAGTTCAACGTGAATTGACATTTCACTTGATATTCTATTATTTATTCCTTTAACAATTTTAACTTATTTGAATTTCATTATTACTATTCATGTTCTCATTGAATACAAGTATTTTGTACATGTCAAATGTATTACATGTTCTGTTCTGTTAAAATCACTCCTGTTAGCATACATACGGGTTTCTACTTATCCATTGTAATGCTCATACTAAAATATTATAGGTAAACCTCGTGGTATTCGTACGGCACGTAAGCATGTGAACCATCGTCGTGTACAAAAGTGGGCCGACAAGGACTACAAAAAAGCACATTTGGGAACAAGATGGAAGGCCAATCCTTTCGGAGGCGCTTCCCACGCTAAGGGAATTGTTTTAGAAAAAGTGTAATTATATTTATATTTTATTTCGTTAAGGTTGTAAGGTTTTTAAAATGTATGTAATTAATATTTGAATTATTTCATCTAAATAGTGGAGTTGAAGCTAAACAACCTAATTCTGCCATCCGTAAGTGTGTCCGTGTACAACTTATCAAGAATGGAAAGAAAATCACAGCTTTCGTCCCTAGAGATGGTTGTTTAAATTACATTGAAGAAAATGACGAAGTATTAGTAGCAGGATTCGGTAGAAAAGGTCACGCTGTAGGAGATATTCCCGGTATGAATTATTAATCTATTACAATTCTATGATTTTCTTATTTATATTGTTTATTTTTTTTAACAGGGGTTCGTTTCAAGGTTGTCAAAGTAGCAAATGTTTCTTTACTTGCTTTGTACAAAGAAAAGAAAGAGAGGCCAAGGTCTTAAACGTATAATTATGTGGACTTTTATTATTTTGTAAAAATATAATAATTTTTAAAAGTGAATTTGTGTATATTTATTAGTATACTGATTGCTAACCCTCCTTAATTTTAATGTTAATCGTGTTTTACACAATTTGGTTGTTTCAATCTCATTGAAAACTGACCATTGATGGTCTAATTTTTTTTTGTATTTTAAACTATTACAAATTAATTAATAATAATGATAGTGGTGCTTGTTGATAGAGACAAAGGTTATGGGATTGTAAAGAAATTATGCTTGGAATTGTTTCACTTGTGTTTATTAAATTGTTATTAATGAAACAAACTGCTAAACCAAATTAATAAATTGAAAAAAAAATTATTAGAACTGAAAATATTAAACTTACCATGAATTTCTGAAAGGTATCTTCATTAAAACTTAGAAGTAATATATTTTGATTAAGGGTTTTAAATGAAACTGGTAGTTACTAATAATAATTATGAATATTTTCTGTATCATCTAGGAAATAATTGACAGAAAAATCAAAAACTCAAAAAATGATCTATAACAGGGAAATTCTTACTGCTCTATATATACCTTTGTACAAAAAAATCTTTAATTATGCGTTAATATTATTTAAGTCAAGATGAAACCATAAATAACCTGTTATTTCTAATATGATCTTTATTTGTTTACAAAGAATATTAAATATTTTTCCAAATGCAAATATACAAGTAATATTAAAAATAGTTCTCGATCAAAATTTCTACATAATGTATCGTAGTGGTTTCCAACCTTAATTTTATGACGTGCCACATACAAATTTTGATTTGATCACAAGCCTTTTTTTACCCATCTAAAAGTGTCTTATACCACAGCTCACAGGTTGGGAACATCTGGGTTAAAACTAAATAGTTTTAGCATTAAATCATTTTCAACATTAAATTTATTCCTATATTTATTTTTGAAAAAAATCTTAGTAGAAAAAGCTCGTTCACACGGATAGGTTGTGAAATTTTAGTGACTGCTGGATAGTGGATACTGTTAGTAAGTTATGACCACGGCTATAGATAGTAGTACCTGATAGTTATGTAGTTGTTATTGATTAAGTATTATTATTATAACCAGAAATAATATTGGGTATACAATAAAAATATATAATTATATTATTTTTAAATATACGTATAATCTTCAATAATGTTAATATTATAATATGCTACGGCCCAGTTCTAAGCTGCCCACGGTCAATTGATTGGGAATCGCTAATATACACATTACACAATAATTAATACAGTATACTTAGAATATATATAGCAGAATCACAAAATAACGCCGATTATGGCAATTAATGAGCCGTTTTGAATGACATCACTGATCACTCCATTAAGGGCATACGTTATAGTCGTTAATCGTTATACTATACCATAGTCCACAGAGGGCACAGAATCATAGATTAAAATTATGAAATTTCATATACTCTGTGGTTATACACCATATTATATATATCTGTGTTATACGTCATATCTTTCTCTGACTTTCTGTGGTTGTTTTTATCAAAACAGATATGACATGTGATAACAGTTGTAAATATTTGTAATTTTTAAAGCAGAAAATGACTTAAAAATTAATTTTTGTATTTAACATTATTTATATTAAAATTGATTAATAATTGTTATTCGTAATATTAGTGGCAAAAAGAAATTCTTTACGTTGAACTGTGAATAGTTTTTATTTTTGAATGTCATTAATATAATAACAATGCCGAGCAGCGTTAATTCTTTCCGATCAACATCATCTTTGTCATATTTACCTTCACCAGTAACACAGCGGTACACGACCATATAATTAATTAAAATTTCGTATTTATTATAGTTAGTTGTTCTTTCAAACGTTGTAGGACATGTATGACTGCTGCTGTGAAACGTTACCGATATATGCGGAAATTGTTGAACTTTGGACAAATGGATTTTGAATTTGCTCTGTGGCAAATGACGTTCTTATTTATTAATCCTCAAAAAGTTTATAGAAATTTTCAACATAGAAAAGGTATGTAATTCGCAACTTGATGCATATTTTATAATGTATTAGTAATTGTCTACGCTTCCCATAGAAACTAAATTACAATTTGCACGTGACGACCCAGCATTTTTAGTTCTTTTAAGTGGATTACTCTGTGGTAAGTACAATATTAGTTAATCAATTAAAAGTTTAATTTGTTTATTCATTTTACAGTTTCATCAATAGCGTTTACATATGTTCTAAGGCTTGGTATCATCGAGTTCTTAAAATTTCTATTATATATTGTAACAGTTGATTGTTTACTATCCGGTGTCATTATTAGTACAGTATTATGGTATGTATTATTATAGTTCTATACTTTTTTTTTGCTTTGATTTTATTAGGGTTGTGTATATTTTTAACATATTCTGTTTTAATTCGACGTACCAATTTTATATATTAGTGTGTAATTTCAGGCTTATGGCCTATTTGATTATTTAAATTAAAGATTAATATAATGCGATAATGATTCTAAGAGGTTAAAATTAACTACCTACTTAACCTATTTTTCACCATAAAAATTTAAATTATTGCTTAAGTATTTTACATATAAGTATTTATTTCTTATTGTTATGTTTATTTATACCTAATTAAAACAAGTCTTTTAAAAGATGCTTTTTCTTAAGTTTAACTTTATTTACAGCAATATAGTAATAATAGTTTTAAAACAAATTTAATTAATTTAAAAGTTCATAACATTAGTGTTATAAACCGAAGACTAATATTCTTATATAAACTTAAATGTAATATCCATAAAACAAAATTTATAAAACGTGGCTATAAATAAATATTTTATTATAATTACAGGTTTATTGCAAATAAATATTTAATTAAGTCAAACTACAAAGGCCAAGATGTAGAATGGGCTTATGCTTTCGATATACATTTAAATGCTTTTGTGCCAATGTTAGTAATATCTCACATATTTCAGTTGTTTTTTTATCACAGTAAGAATTTATATTTATTTTTTTTACTATTGATTTTACATTTTTATAGTTTTTATAATTGGCCAAACTTTTTTCTTTTCAGTATTTCTCAGACACGATTGGTTCTTGCCTTTATTTATTGGTAACACATTATGGCTCATAGCTATTGGTTACTATCTATATATTACATTTTTAGGATACAGCTGTAAGTAAACAATTTAGAAATAACTTTATGATAAATTTAAGTTTTATTCCAACTAATCAATTATTCATTAAAGAACTTGCGTACAACCTAATGTATGTAATAGTTTTTTATTTAGTGCAATTATTATTTATAAGAATTTTTTATAGAAATAAAAATTAATTATAAACAGTTAATTTTAATTAATTTATGTTATTTTTTAAAATAACATTTATTCAACTATATACTACCATTTACCATTATGTTCAATTTAATTACTAACAGTTAACATTTTTTTTCCAGGTTTACCCATCTTGCATAAAACTGAAATATTATTAACTCCATTTATTTTGTTGTTTTTCTTATACATTTTGTCATTTGCTATAAATTGGAACATAAGTGATAATGTAATGTCTATATATGAGTACAGAATTCTATGAAACAAATTTTTTTTTTTAATTATACAATTTTTTTCTTTTAACCAATATTTTGTTTGTAAAGTATTTTTGTGTTTATAGATGTATGTATAACGCATATATTATATATATAGTACATAATACGCCAACCAATTTGTATTACATTTTTGTATAAATACAATACTATTATTAATGTCATAAGATTGTATATATTTGATATATTATGTACAAAATACCTAACCTTAATATAATTTTGGAAAGTTCACACCTTAAGTAAATTAATTGTTTTTATTAGATTTTTTTGAACTTTTAATTGCCTTAGATTTTTCTTTTGGTTTATCAACAGCTGGTGGTGAATTTCCGGTGAAAAAAGATGTTATCATTTCAGACATTTCAGGCATCTCGTGTTTTAAGTTAGACAATTGTTCCATTTCCTATAGAAAAAAAAATTATTAATATTTAGGTCAAAGTATTAAAAAAAAATAATACCTTTTTGGTTTCTGGATCATTCATTAACTTTGGTAAAACGAGTATAGCAAGAAGGGGCAATACCATGGTTAGAACCTAAAAATGTAGATTGTAATATATTTAATCTGATTCAAATAGTTAAATTATAATAATAGTTAAAATTCAAAATTATACCATTGAATTGAAAAGGAAGTCTGTAACTTTCCATTGTTCTCTGGTATAAAAATATTTAGCTGGCATGTAGTTTACAAACTCTAATGGATAAGGAACTTGGTGCACGTGTGATGACTGAATAAAGTTTACTTTGCGAGCGCGATATTTGCCTTTTGAATTAATTTCAACTCTAATCGGTTCATACACATAATTTGGATTTACTACTTCAACAATATATGATCCTGATGGCACTTTTGAAATGACAAATGAACCATTTTTTCTGTGAAAAGAATGGGAAAAAAAAATTCAATTTTTGTTACTAAAATTTTACATAGTTTCAATTTAATTTTTAAATAATGTTTAATATTTAAAAAAAAAACAATATCCTAGAATCATAATAGAAATACAATGTATTATGCAGTCGAGCAGTTAGTACTGAATAAATTGCAAATTATAAATATTAATATATTATTATGGATTTATTAAAATATACCTATATTACATATAAATGTAACTCATTTTTAAAAAATACTACTTGTATGGAAAAATAATAAACTAACAATTAGTATAAATAATTGAACAGTTAAAAGAAATAATGGTAAATATATTTTTTAATTTTGTGGAGGTAGAGCTGTGTTGAAGGACCTTAAATATTATAATTCCATTTATTAATATAATATTAAATTTTTTTTTCTTTGTTTATTAATTTATTTTGTACAATATTAAATTGTTCACCTAAGAAATCCGACTGCTTCGCCTCCTTTAAGTTGAATGACGGTTTCAGCTAACCAGGATGTTGTCAAGTTGGGAAGCATAATTGTACCCTCAATGTCATAAAGTTCCCGGCTGGATTCTGCTTGGCCATTGACATTACAGAAGCTCACTGATATAATGGACAACAAGAGAGCATACAATTTTAATGAATTAGTAATCATATTTTATTTATTTATTATAATTTAATATATATGAACAAGACGATTATTGATTTAAAATGTGTCTGTATACACTGTATTTACTCATGTCACTCATAAATAGTTTAGTACATTTTGTTGGACATATTCGTGATATCACTGTTATCACTTTGAGTTCCACTGATTATTTTCATTTATCACTTATCAAAAACATTCTAACCAAGGTTTTAGAAGACCGTGATCTAGGATATGAATTAGTTATCATATCAATTATCAATAATGGCTTATGATACTGAAATTTGATAAACCGGCAACGAACATAATTTTTATTTAACATTGAACATTTTGAGGTAAAATTAGTAAGAGTAATTTATTCGGTACAATTTCCTGGGGCAAGAAGTGAGTAGTGTTTATAATTTATTTCAATTATTCGTAGAGAAAGTGTAAGTTTTAATATCGTAAAGGTTAATAACCCAGGTGTAAGATTACAATCATGAACAAGGAGTTAAAAGAAGAAGATTCTAACGATTTGAATTTGTGGATGGTAAATATTAAATAAGACGCTTTTATTGGCTAAAGAGAAAAATTTGGTGATTCATTATATATGAATTTTTTCTAACATCTTCACTTTATTTATACAATCTTGTGTTAAGAATTGCTAAAAATTATCAATTATATAATTGTAAATAGACATCAATTCAATGATAATTTTAAACTTAACCTACATCATTTTTTTCCCATATTTAATATTAACCATTAAGGATCTGTTTATAAATTCAACCACTTATAAGTATACACTTTTTGCAAATAATTTGGAAAAAATATCATTTTTTAAAAAAAAAAAATAAGTATTTATATAAGTGTTGCCTTTTTTGTTGACTAATTAATATAAAACTTAAAAATGTAAATAATTAAAAAAAAAATTTTCAAGTAAATATCTCTTTGAAATATTATATTGTTTATGACTCATTTCATGTATCTATGATGATTATTTTTGGTTGAATAAATATATATAGATACGACCATGTGATGTATACAATAGCGAGTATGATCAATGTACTTCAATATTATCACGATTACATCAGAGGTTTATTCATGGAAGTACCATAGACTGTAAAACTTGGCATAGTGACTACACTAATTGTTTGAAATGGAAAAAAAACAATGATTTACAAGCAGCTGTAATTATTTTTAATAATAATTTATAATAATCTTAGCCATATAATATGAATGTATATGTGTATACCTTTTTTTTTCTACAGAAAAGTTTGGTGAAAAATGAAACAATGAGAAGAAACAATAGATGGAAAGCTTTCTATGCAAATAATGTGTGGGAAAATAGGACAAGTCCACCAGAAAATTGGAATGAACCATTGCCAGAATATATAGCTCAACGTCAATCTAATTCTACATTAAAAAACACATTAAACGAAATTAATTTAGAACAAGAAAATAAATCTTTTTGTTCGATAATGTGAAGTCCATATATAATTATTTCTAGATTGTTGCTTAATGTAACAAAGTGTTTTGTAGTATTGAGATTCTTTTTAACTCATAATTTACTGTGAAATTTAAAATATTTATTTTTGTCTTGCATAATATTATGTTATTCAACATTAAGATTGAATATTTTTAATACAAGTCATTGAAAAGCCGTAAAAATATTATTTTGTTTCATGTGTAGTCTTTATGAATTATTGATGATTATAATCATGTACTGGTTATTTAATTTTAACAATTCAATCTGGCACTTTTTTTTCTTCAAAGTTTATTTTTACAAATTTTGTAAATCACGAACAACCTAAATATTAAAGAAAATAATAGTCATAAAATAAGTATGTACAAAAATAAAATCTTTATTAAGTTTATTATCAATATTTATATACAATTTTTAATTTTTGTAAAAAAATTAGATTTTTGTATTATTACGATTTTATAAAAATGATGAATATAGAAACTAGTAGGAACTTATGGTTTTAACAATCAGATGCATGAATTAAAAATATCAACTATGAACATTCTAAACTTAAATAAATAAAAATCTATCACAATTCAAACATAATACTCTAACTTCCAATTGCATCTTTGTATACCTACTATTAATTATGCCCGGCTTTTACTTTAAGTGTTATAACTTTACGTTGATCCCTTTTAAAAAAAAAAAAAAAATGAAAATTTTATACCATTGACCTCACTTAATATCAATTAAGCATATTCAACGGTATTTAATATTTTAAAAGCGTGAAACTTTTGGCGCTGATAAAAATCCTGGTCTATTGGATGGAGGCATTTTGACTTTGGATTTCAATGTTGATGTTTGTAATCTGGACGATTTTGAAGTCATAGATGATTGTGTGGTTACTTTTTTATTTGGACTAAAATAGTTAATAAAATACAATACAAATAAATAATTGTAAATATATTCTAGTTAGACTGTAAAACAATCTAGACAATTTTTTATATAAATTTTATAAACAATTTTTAATAGAAATAAGACTTTATGCATACTTTTTGCTTTTTGATTTTTTAAATCTTTTGTTTCCTCCTTTATTTGAATAATATGTTTTTCTCTTATTACTCTTATTTTTTACTGTACTAGAAGATATACTATCAAAATATGGACAGTCGGAACTTAACTTAAG
The DNA here is from genome assembly GCA_025469195.1 of Chaitophorus viminalis. NCBI lineage: Eukaryota > Metazoa > Arthropoda > Insecta > Hemiptera > Aphididae > Chaitophorus > Chaitophorus viminalis. Next base: position 58,486 of record JAIPRK010001293.1, on the reverse strand, counting down.
CCAATCTTCTTCTCCTTCTTTATCTTGTTCATTTTCTTCACATTCTGCAACTATGATTAAAACATAAATTTTGACCATACACACAATTATACCCATTAATCTACTGTCTTAGACTCTGTTATATTATAGTTTAAAATATGGAATACGTAAATAAAATTTCATTATTATAAATATTAAAATAATGAATTACTCAATTTGTTATTGCTAAAATATTTGAACTAAAATTTCAAAATAAAACAATATTGAATTCATAAATACTTCTTTTTTACCAGTTTCTTCCTTCTACATTACCCAAAAAATGGATATAGGTACTCAATAAAAATTAATAAAGAAGTATTTATTGAAATAAAATTGTTTTCAATAATAATCAACAACTGATTTGCATTTTTATTTATTCTCTCATGGTTTCGCTCTAAATTTCTGTTTCAGCCAAAAAGAAAATATTATCCATAGTTAATTGTCTTATAAAAATGTAATTATTTTTAAATACTTAACTCTAATTCAATCTTTAGTTCTTTTTATACAATCTATTATGACAGATTTAAATTTATGTTTAAAATATACTTATTATATATACTTATATACCAAATTTATCTGCAGCAGCTTCTTGTGTAATTTTTAACAATTGCCTGCCATATTTTTCAAAATTTGCTTTTGTTACACCAACGATTTTCAGCATTTCTTCTTCAGTTTCTGGTAAAGATTGGGACATTTCTTGAATAGCCTATAAGACAAAAATCAATGGTAATTTTGCTGTACTAAATGAATACCTAATTATAATCACTATAAAATCTTCAAAATACAGAATATTGCATTTTTACACAATAAATAATGTTGTTCATCGTTAGTTACTTACTTGAATAGTCATAACAGCATTTGTGTTAATGTTTAATGAAGCAGCTATTCCACGACAGATTTCCATCAAATTTTCATAACATCTATCTTGAATTTCTTTAAGAATAGGACTCACTGTAGTGGTGGAGCTTTTACTAGTAGTTTGAATGTTTAATTTATTTTTCAAAGTTGATGCTAATTTTAACTAAATATATAAAATAAGTATTAAATAATGATAATATTTTTGTTTAAATTAATTACTTTGATTGATCCCTGAAGAAGTTTTTCTGCTTGTGGACCGACTCTCACAAAAGCATTAATAATATCTAATTTAGAAGCAACCATTTCTTCTTTTATATAACCTTCTAAAACTAATTTGTGCATTAAGCGTTCTGCGTCTAGTCGTTCCCAATGTTTTCCACGTCCATGTAAGCTTAACTTATCATGATCTAAGTTGTAAAAAATTAATTTTATTTTTATTTTATAGCAATGAAAGTTTTATTTAAATTTTATAACATTAAATAAAACTAACTATTGGTTTTGATTTTTTGATTTGTACTCCCTTTAAATATATCAATAATATGAATTAAAGTAAAATTATTATTCCAATTGTTACCCGAGCTACATAATTCTTTGATTGTTTTAACTATTTCAATACTATCTTCTGTAACATCAATATATTTAAATGATGCCTAAAAAAGAATTGAAATACAAATTAATATTAACATATTCAATTAAGTACATACATTATTATTTAAATGTATTTGTGAATAGTACAAGAAATAATGCAATATTACTTTATTTTGACAATTATCACAAGCTGTTTCTTTGTTTGAAATACACTGATCATCATTAAATGATTCACCAAAATAATTAAGTTGTAAAGTCCGTCTGCAATCAGCCTTATTCTCACAATAAGACACAATTCTGAAAAGATTTTGCACATGGACTTTTTTTGATTCAGCAGTACCATTGGTGTCCACTAAAAAATAATTGAATATTATTATTGATTTCATAAATAATTTTAGATTCTGAACAGAGTGATGAATGTATTGATTCTAGTATTTTTTTTTTCTTTGTGTCAGGCGATACCTTTTGGAGCAGTCAAAATGCTTTGATTTCTTTACAAGGCAATTTACCTGAAAGAAAAGTGAATGTAGATGGTACTTGGGCAAGTCAAAAGTTAAACATTTTCAATATTTTTCAAAAGTGTCGGGAAAAATCATAAAAAAAATTACGGAACAAAGGGTAATTTTTACGCAAAACCGAAAATACTTTAAATTTTTAACAAAAGTTTATATTAGCGTTTTCTATACATGGTTAAGTTTTTGATTTTCCTAATTTTTTATTTCTGAGAAATCGATTAAAAAAAATGGCTGTCCAAAAAATCTTGAAAATTAAACTCAAAATTTATTATAAGTTATACTTCGTTACACTAATGGCAATACCATGTAACTGACATTTTACACAAAATGAGTTTTTCGTATCAAAATATTTGTAATTTCTTTGCGCACAAAATTTATTTTCTGTACAATAACCTTTAATAAATTATTAACCTTCCAAATTGGATTTAAGTGATAACTTAAAGCACTGCTCAATGACACGTATCTCACAAAAACTAGTAAATACAATGTAACTACACTAACTTTTAAACAACAACCAAATTTAAAGAATTTTATTAAAAATATTGTTGAAAAATCATAACTTAAATTTAAACTTGAAAAAAAATGGGGTGTATAATATATTTTGATATTTATTCAATTTTTTCACTCTCCTGAAAAATTGGTAAAATGTAGATACGTAGTATTGCCATTAGTGCAACGATTTATTGCAATTAAAAATATTGAAAATCGTTTCATACAATTTTTTTTTTATAAGCCCATAAAGTTCACATTTTTATGGAATATGTCAAAATCACAATAATTTGCAAGTTATTTTGTAATTGAAAGTTCATAAAAATTTTTAAATTTATACTTAAGGTTCAAAAGTTTAACACAAGATTATCCTTAAGTTTCTCTTCAAATAGCTATAAAAAATTTTTTACCCAACATCCAAGAAAATTTTTTATGACTGACTGAAATTTAAATTTTTACGAAATTACATAAAATAACGATTTTAAATATTTATTATTATTCAAAAATTATAAGTCGTAGAAACTTGAAACTTTTACCAGTTATTTAGATTGACATTTTATTAAAATAATTTTCTTTACGAAATAATTTACTAATTTTTAAGGTATTTATAAAAATTTTAAATATTTAATTTTTTTAAATTTTTTTTTTATAATTATCAATAAAAAAATTTTGCGAAGAAAAAATATTTGAAAATTTAATAGAAGTTTCTACAAAAGTTGTTCTTACTGTCATTCAAAAGTTATTAAAATACATAATCACGATTATTTTTTATGAGCATTTGAAGAACAAATATTGACATAATATTACAATTTAAAAATAACATAATATATTATAATATATTCCTAATAATATAATATATACCTATTCTAGACAAACAAATAATCTCCATTCAGAATCGTTTTTGGTATATAATGATACCTAGTATTGTATTCGAATGATATTAATACATGTATTATAATTATCTATCCTATGAACGAGGTCTACTTCACCTCCTACTGTACAGCAGTAGGAGTCCTCATCCGGTTCTTTTTTAATATACATTTTTATACAAAAACAAAATAAAAACATTTAGTACCTACTTATTCAATACTGATTTAAAAAAATAACAAAAAATTTACAACTACAAAATACTTACAATCAATTAGTTTTCGAATACGATGCATATCCTGATAACTATAATATAACAAGCAATGAGACGTTTTCCCATCACGCCCAGCGCGACCTGATTCTTGATAATAACCTTCAATAGATTTAGGTAAAGAGTAATGAAAAACAAAACGGACATCAGGTTTATCTATCCCCATGCCAAATGCTATAGTAGCACATACAACCTAAAAATAAATATAAGAAAATTTAAAAACGTTTAGATAAATGTAACTAATTTTGTAATTTGCCTAAGAATAAATATTTATGTCTTCTTTAACATATCTATTTCATTCATTTTAATTATTTATAATTATTATAATAATACATTGGTCTTATTGGTGATCCATTTCATTTGAACATCGTTACGTTTTGTATCTACTAGACCTGCATGATAGCTGGTTGCTTTAATTCCTTGCTCACACATAAAATCTGCAGTATCATCGCATTCCTTTCTTGACAAACAATAAATTATGCCAGACTGGTGTTTATATTTTTCTTTAATATCATTTGCTATTTCAGCTAAAGCAGATTTTCCTTTTTTTGGAATAACTTTATATAGCAAATTTGGTCTGTTAAAACTTGATAAAAATCTGAAAATAGTTTTAAACAATATAAAATATACAGCATAAAAAATTAAGCCTTTGTAATTTAAATTAATAAGGGTAATAAAAAAGTGACTTACACTTATGCTTTGAATTTTAAATTTTTAACAAAATATAAAAACATTGCTTACACATAAAATATAATACTTTTTACATTATTATATTAAATAATACTTTTAAATAGGAATTATAATAATTTATTCCTTACAATTTAGTTCCACTTATTTGTAATTGGTGTAGAATATCTTGACGGACACGCTGTGTTGCAGTGGCAGTTAGAGCCATAATTGGAACATTAGGATACTTTTTCCTAAATTCACCTAAACGTTTATAATCCGGTCTAAAAATAAAAAGAGTATTTAATTTTCAGTTAATAAATTATATTCTATACATACCGAAAATCATGACCCCAATGAGAAACACAATGGGCTTCATCAATAACAAGACGAGCTAGTTTTCCACGACAATATAAATTGTCTAATACTTGTCCTAATTTCATACTTGCAGCAATTTTTTCAGGTGTGACATACAACATTTTTAATCCTTATCAAAAATATATACAGTGAAAAAATATTATCAGGAATAAAAATAAAAATAAATTACCTGGCTCAGCCATACACAATTTTGTAAATATTACATTTTCTTCTTGGTGAGACATATTACCCAACAAATGAGCAGTGGGAATCTAAACAAAATTAATATTTTTAAACACCTTACAACTTACAAAACTGCTTATATAGTTATAATGAGTAAAAATTACATCTAAAGATTTTAATTTTTCAGTCTGATCAATGACTAATGATTTTAAAGGAGAAATCACTAATGTAACTCCATTTGATAAAACTGCAGGTAATTGATAGCATAACGATTTTCCACCACCTGTAGGCATCAATACAAAACAATCATGACCTAGAATTGCTGCGTTAATTGCTTCTAATTGATTTGGACGAAAATCATGGAGCCCAAAAGTTGATCTAAATACCTATACAACATAAAGAGGCAATTATATTATCAAATAATATATAAGAAAAATATAAATATTATCTAAATAAAGTTACCATGAACAGTTCTTTTGAATGAGGGTAATTATTATTTTTGAATTCTTCTACTGAAATAGCTACTTTAGTAGAGTTAATTTTATTACATTTATTGGTTAGTTGTGAAATACTGTTAGCTGTAAAAAAAAAAATGTATGATTAAAAAATCAAGTATAATTTAATGAAATGTTTGTGTTACTGTTGACCATTAATTTTTACCTTTATATTCATTAATGTTTGGAGATGATAATGTTTGTGTTACTGTACATGAGTGTGAATCAAAATTATGATTATTTACAATATCATCCAATTGATTTATGCTTAGACGTTCTCTAGGTTTTAAATATGGAGATGAATTATCTCTATTGGAAAGGTTACCAATCAATACATTTGTGTTACTAACATTAACTATATTATCATCACAAGTTGATCCATATTTTGTAGAATTTAATGATGTGTTTTCAAATTGATAATTCGTTGATTTATCAAATTCGTTTGTAAAATATGCATTTGATTTATTTTCTGAGTTATAAAAATTGTTACTACAACTTGAAGTAGATGGTTTTGAATTTTCATTCATTAAGCGCGATTTACCAATTTTTATTTTATTCTTAATTTTTTGTCGTACTCTTTTTAACTCAGCCAAAACTGATGGACTTTTAAGGCTGGGAATAGAAACCACAATATTATCTGGTAAGTCCATTACGGTTTTATATACTTGTTCTAACATATCCAATTCTAATTTTTTCAAATGAATCAAATGTTTTTCTAAATTTGCGATTGATATCTAAATAAAATAATAAAAGTTTTATATTAATACACATTTTTATTTATAATTTTTTAACATTTATCTGTAGATAATAATAATAGTAAATGTTTACCAAATAATATCAACTACATTTTTAATTGTAATATTCTCTAGTTTTACCTATTTAATATTAGTTATAATTCATTAATATAATACATTTATAGTTATTTGATAAGCATCATATAAGTAATTACCACAGTACATAAAAAATAAAAGGTATGTTACAATTTAAATAAACCGTAAGAATAAACTATAATACATCTTATTTAATTTAAAATTCACTCAGCCAAAAATAAATAAATAAATGGACATTAAAACAATGAACATTTTATTTCTTATAAAAATAGTAGAGAGATGACATTATCTCTTGTTTAGTCACTTAGGTCTTAGATTATAAATGAATCTGGATATGCGTTGGTTCAACAATAATAGTTTTTTTTGCTGCATTAATTTATCAATAGTAACATTTAGAAAAATATACTTAAAAATGTATACATTCCTATCTTCATTCAAAATTTAAAAGGACATTTAATCTAGTTCGCACTTCACAGATTTTTTTTTAAGTCTATTTTAGATATAAATAGAATAACTGTCAACCAAACCGGTAATTCATAATAGTAATTTTTAAGACATCAAGTCTATGTCACAGGCTCTATGAAAACATTTTCATATGGTCTGTGATTATACTGATTAAATGATAAAATTTATTGAAACTTAATGGTATCAATTATTTTACAACTCAATGACACTTATAGAATATTGAACCAACAGATAATAACTTTTTTTCAAATAATATATACTTACGTCAGAAATTGTTTCACCTAAAATGGAACATCGATTAAGGTCAGTAAGCCAAGTACTCAATTCTGTTGATTTATTTTCTACAATCAAAACATAATGAATATATTAACATGTAAGACGCTTCAATGCAATTAATATCAAAAAATGAACACAAACCTGATACACCAATTACATCTTTAGAGTTGGGTGTTGATCCTGTAGAATTTAGTGATTTGTTTCTTAAATTTTCCTGTGTAATTAATTGTGGTTCTGAAAATATTGGAGAACTAGTGGATACATCACTAACTTTAGATGACTAAAAATAAAAAAATATTATAATCATAATTTGAATAAATTAATTAAATTCAGTATGGTGACCTACTCAGTATAAAATAAAACTGTCCAAATACTTATTACCTGTAGACATAGCGGTAAATTTATAACAGATTTTAGTTTGTTTATGTCTGTTTACTAACAATATATTCTAAAAACCATGTACATCATAAAATTAAAACCTCAATAAATCAGATTATTTTTATAATTAATAATTCTCACATTTTTGGCCAATTTATTTATAAATACCAACATGTATTCATTCATATTAAACTTAAAAGAATAATTGCAAAGACTATACTTACATTGAATTGATTGGATGAATATTTTTTTTCTGGACTAAAAACAATACTGTCACTATCATTGTCATCATCAACAATAAAACAACTATCATCTATTTTGTTCTTTTGAATATTTTTTGGAGATTCTAACACAAAGAAAACAATTTATTTTTATATTTAATTATTTCATTTATTTATAGCTAGTACCTATTATTTTGTTTAGTAACAGATTTTATAATTCAATTTATATACTCAGATACAAATATATTGTAATATATACATTTTTTTGTTAACATACATTCACTTTTACTTACTTTTACTTTGAATAGCACTAGTTTTTGTTTTACTGCTTTTAATATTTTCTTCATCACTATCAATCAGACTCAGAATAGATGATTTAGAATTACTATAACAAAAGTCATATACATTTTTTTAATATGAAGTAATTATTAATAATTATTTTGTTCAGTGACTACATAAATTGCATCATAGAAATATGTATTTGTAGATTAATAATAATACATTTTACAACATTTTAAAACAAAAACCTTAGCTAATATAGAATAATAAGTAGTAAATAAATAAAAGCAAAAAACATTTTCTCAAATTGAATTCTTGCAATAAAATAATAACCTAGGAGTAATTAAGAGAAGTAAGACTAAACACTCAATTAATTTCTTAGGGTACATTTAAGAATTCAAAAACTATAATATATTATATATAATAATATATTACAATATACCTATGTTATACAGTAAAATAAAAATACTTGTTATCTTGTACTAGTGTACATACTATTAACATCAATATATTTGGGCAAAAAAGTTCTTACCATTGATTACCATCTAACTCTTTCTTAGAACTGCTAGAACTAAGACGTTTTAAAACATTGCTTGGTCTTTTTAAAAAAAATTCCATAGTTGAATATAATTTTGAATATTATAGGAGAATAAATTCACTACATTTATTTAAAACAATACTACATGTAAATTAAAAGGAAATTCAAAATTCTTTAGTTTTATTTTTAATTTCTTTAATGAATGATGTTTGTGTTATTTTGAGTTTAAACATAATTTTGAAGTGGGTTCCAGTTGAATCCACAGGTCATGACACACAATTACACTATAGAATAAATAACACGCTACGATCAGAATCAGAGAATATGTCTACGAAATTATTAATTATAAAATACGAATACACAGAGACCATTCCATAACACGTATTATAAATAATAAATTTATAACACACATAATAAAAATGTACAAGCACACGGCTATAAATTTTTGATAACTCGAGCACAAAGATCAAATTATTATCAAATCGCTGATATAATAAATTGCCGCCAGAATATTTGAAAACCGCTGATCTCACGCATGGACTCCTACTGTAGTAGTTCATGGTTCAATGTGTCTAATATAAATGCTCTGATAACAATGAAATTGATAATAATATTGATTTGTTTTTTTTTTTGATACTACTGATTTTGCGCGAGCGCGGATTTAAAATTAAATTTATGTTGAGAACTATACTGCATCAATCGTACATGCATAATTTAATAACCTTCTTTTCTTAAAATAATTTTTTATCGATTATAAATTATGCAGTACTTAATTTTCTTATAATTTTTTTTTTATACATTTTAAGACATTCATAATGAACAAAATACGCTTGACCAATATTTTGAATAATGAGATATTCTCTTATTCGACTATTTTAATCAAAGGATTTGTGGGCGTTAATGTTAATGATGCTGAATCAAATTTAATACTCAAACATTACTCAAACCATGGTAAACAGTTGGCTGAATCTTGCTGGACAGTAAATGAGAACAGATTTAAAGTAATAATAGAATTAAAGGTTGGAGAGAATTCTTTGGTCTTTAAATTTGCTGATGAAATCTTGCACATAAAATTGATTTACAAACAAAGAGTTACTAATTATACAGTATGCCCTGTTTATGTTATATGTGCCGACCATGATGGTAGATATCAGGTAATTATCATTTTAAAATGCCTACAAGCTGAATTGTATTAAATGTTTTGTATGTATTTAAGTTCTTGCAATTTGTAGTATAAACTTAGCTGATACCTATATTTGTTTGGTTTTAGGCACCTAAAGATCATGATAATTCCGTTCAAAATGCTTGTAATAAAATTACTTTATGCTCCAGATTAATTCAAATGTTGACAGCTGAAAAAATGTATGAAAAAGGTTTTGGTAAAAAAACTTTTCAAGTTGAAAAAGAATGTCGTATAATTAAAAGCTCATTAACAAGACGCACAGTGTTCAATATGCACCCAGAGAAATTATGGGAGTATATAGCCCGAGAGTTGACAGCTAGTAAAAATCCTAGACATCAAAAGTTCTTAGCATTCCTGTCGTGTACCTATTGGGATGGACAGAATTTACATGGCCATGTTGCATTGGGTGGTGGAGGATTGGCATTACTTGGAACAGGTTGTCTTTACACCTGGCCTAGTAAGTTAGAGGAAGTTTTACCGTGTTTCATGAACATGACAAAAGTTGATACTGGCTCATTATTTGACGATAGCTGTTTCAGGTAATTTGGTTTAAATTTAAAATCTTGCTTCAAAAAAATATGTAAATTAATTAATTTTATAGAGGAAATTTTGGTGGATGCTTTAGCACAACCTTAGGTTCTGTTTGGCATGAATTGGGACATACATTTGATTTGGGTCATTCTAAATATGGCATAATGGGACGAGGATTTGATAATGTTCATTTAATTTTCACATTGGACAACAAAAATATTGCTCAAGAAATAAAGTCTGCCAGCAAAGGCTATATTATATGTATTGAAAACTATTCAAATACTTTTAATATGAAAGATGATATGTCCAATAACAACAATACTAATGTAAATGAAACTACAGACGAGTATGACTCAAAACATATATGTTGGTCTATGGGATGTGCATCAATTCTTTCGTTTCACAAGTAAAATTATCACTGCATATTCATAAATTGTTTATTTCTTAAATTTTATGTTTATGTTATTAGATGGTTTAATGATTTCAAAGAAGAAAACAACAATGAAAACACTATTGATTACGTTGCAAAAAGGTTAAACAATTAAAATTATAATACTGTTGATATATAAATTTTACTAATTTAGAAATTTTTTAGAAATTTATTAACTTCAACTAATGGCCTAAGAGTAGTTCAATTAAGGAGAGAAGATGGTTTGGTCATGCACTCGTGGGAGTTTGTTAAAAATAATAATAAGCGGACATTCATTCTTCCGGTACAGCATGCTAACAATGGTACGACCCTTATTGCTGAAGATTCCTGTGGGAATATCCTAAAACATTTTCTGTGATTATTTAACTCTGATTTTATTTTTAAAAAACCCGTTGCTAATTGTTAATTAGTCATAATTTAATAGTCAAGCAATTTAATGACTTTTTTATTGATTTTTATAAGATAGTTATTTTTTTAAATTTAGATTAATATTTAGACAATTATTTTATCATATGAATATTTATAGACTAATATTTCATACCATCGTATTTCTTATATATACATTTAGGTAACTAAATAATTTTTTCACTTGGTATTTTATAAACAATTGTTTACAAAACAAAAATAAACATGTTCATAATATTTAATTTAAGTATACATTTTTAGATTAGAAAGCTTGCCTACAGAGATCTCAGTAATTTAGAAAATATATAGCAATATATGCAAGTGTAATACTTACTATTTGTTATAACTTATCTAGAAAGAATTATTATTATTATTTATCTTAGTTAATTATCATTGTAAGAAATGTATTCTTACATTATAAAATAATAATTTTAAGACTTCTCTAAAATTATTTTTATTGACAAATATGTTTAACTATTAGGGTATTTTTGGTTATAAAATAGATAATTATGTATCTTAGAAACTTTGTGATATGCACATAATTTCAAAAATTCAACTCTTTTATTACTTACATACTTTAGTTTTCTATTCTCAATTGATCTAATATAAGTAGGTGTGTAGAACACATTATGATATGTGTGAAGTAAAACAAAATTTAAAAATGTGATCACATTAATTTATTTTGTAATGTAGTATTTTAAATAATTTAATATGTAATAAGAAGTACAAATTTCATTTTTTTGCTTATCGAATAATAATAATGTATCTAAATAATGTTGTTCATTTATTTAAAACCTATCAATAATTAGATTGTATTCATACATTTTTATTTATAATATTTATAATAATTTAATCTTATATTTTGTCAACCAGTTGTTTTTTTAAGTCCATACCTAAAAATTATTTATGTGATATTTATCAATATTATTTGGTATTAATTATTCTCATTATCCATGTATTATTACTAATTTAAAATATTTTTTTGCAATTAGTGATAACTACCAAGTATTGCCAAATATTTTAGAACATTTTAAAATTATTGAAATTTTATATGAATATAGTACTAAACTTGGCAAAATGATTTAATAGAGAAATATTTTTCTTATTGTTGATTAATTTTTAATAATTTGTTTCTTATATTATAGTTATTATTTAATACTTGTAAAACATTTAATTATTGTGTTAGTTGTTCTATTGTATTCATAATTTTATTTATTATATATATTTCTTCTTCTCTTCTATATGTTCTATAATGTATTGTATTTATAGTCATTTTTTGTAATTGTTGAGCTAAAATGGTTTTATACCAATAGCAAGTAAAAAAAAAAATTTAATAAATAATTATTTATTTTCATTTTGATTTACTTTAACTTAATGAAGACCTAGACCGTGTGGTATGCACATCAATAAAAATAGAAAAATTTGCTACTAAGCAAGACCTTATTTTTTAGTTCATGTTTAATCTATAAATAATGTATACTTAATACTTATCATATCATACATAAAAATTTGTATTTATGGTCAAGATGCTCCTACTAATAATTATTGACTTCAAACTGCCACTAGGTTTGATCACAACACTTTCATGTGCCTTAACCAACCCTGAATATAGCTTTCCAGTTTAACAATATGTCAGAAAAATTCACCAATTAATACCAAAATTGTTGTTCGATAAGACCTACGATCTTTACCTATCTATATTGAAAACTCTTTATAACGAATCTGAAGGGACTAAGAGATTTTTTTTGTAATAAAAAACAAAATTTTAATTATATATGTATAAAGGTACTTATATATTATTATTTAATATTTATCATACACATAATTATTTTTACATTATATTATATTTATGTATTATATTTTATAAAATAATTTAAAATTGTCTGTCCTCTTTGTTTGGACTTGTTTATTCTGCCAACATTTTATAGATTCTGAACGGAGTGATAGAATCTATTGGTTTTACATTGATGTGGGGTTTTTTTTTAATGCTTCGATTTTTTAAACAGCAACTTTTCTGAAAGGAAAGTGAATGTAGATGGTACTTGAGCAGTTGAACGTGTCAAAAATCAAACTTTTTCAATATTTTTCAAAAGTATCGAAAAAAACCATAAAAAATTACGCAAAAACACATTTTGACAAAATACAATTTTTTAAAATGCTCTAACACAAAAACGAAAAACCGCAAATACTTGAAATTTGTATAAAATATGTCAAAATCATGATAATTTGCATGTTATTTTGTAGTTAGAAATTCATAAATGTTTTTATTTATATTTAAGGTTCAAAATTTGATCACTTGGTTATCCATAAGTTACTTTTCAAAAAACTGTAAAAAAAATTTCTACCGGACTTTAAGGAAAATTTTTTATGACCGTTTGAAATTTAAATTTTTACGAAATCGCATAAAATAACGATTTATTATCAAACGATTTTAAATATTTGTTATAATTCAAAAAGTAAAAATGACAGAAAGTTGAAACTTTTACCAGCTGTTAAGATTGGCATTACCTTTAAGTCATATTTTTTTCAAAATATTATATACATTTTTAAGCTACTTATAGGCATTTGAAATATTCGATTTTTTTAAATTTTTTTTTTTTAATTGTTGATAAAAAAAAAATTGGCTTGTACAAGATACTTGAAAATATAATAGAAGATTCCAAAGAAATTTTTTTTACTAGCATTTCAAAATTATTCTTATTTTATAAGCCTTATTTTATTTTATAATCGTTTGAAAATCAAATGTTGACATAATATATTATATACTTATTCTATACCAACATATCATCTCCGTTCAGAATCGTTATTGATGATATCTATCATTGCGTTCTAATTTAACAAATCCATTGTAATTACCTATCGTATGAACGAGGTGCATTCCACGACTCCACCCCCAACTGTATAGCAGCGTGAGACTCATCCGGTTCTTTTTTTTTTGTTATTAGTATCAGCGTTGAAATTCAGTTGAACTTCGGCGCTATTTATATTACATACATTGTATTATATTATAGTTAAATTAAATAACAAAGCGATACAAATAATATGTATATGTATTATTATTATATGCCATAGCTTCTTTGAACGGTGGGTTGTACCCGAAAAAATAATTTAACTTGAAAATTGTCACCTCTTGATCCTCTTGATATTAATAGTATACTAGTTGCAGAATTTCATAAGTTCTATAGTTTTTACAACAATACGGCTTTGAAAATTTAAACAATAATAACGAACGGCAAGGGATACAAATACATTGTCTACGCATGTCACTGTTCATTATTCTAGTCAACACCCACACCTTATCGTCTACCTAATTTATGGTTTTTTTTTTACACCTATTTAGTTAATTGTTGTTAAAACCTTAATGTTTCCTATTATAGTGTACGTGTATTATTAGTAATAAAAAGTTACCGTACTAATTTAAATAGTTTTTTTTGTTGTAAAATAATGTAGGTATAATACTATCTAATTAAAATTAATAGAAAGTAATATCTAGGATACAAAGTTTAGAACTCGACGCAGGGAATCATCAAAATTGCCTATGCACTGCGCCGGTTTTAACGTTGTCGACTTGCTACTTTTACATATTATACTATATAGTCTATTGTTATGTACATAAATATATAGTCTTTTAAATTATTCTTATATGATTGAATGAGTTATTACCATGACCGGTGGAAGACACAGGCAACACAGGACTATGCCATAGGACGACATTTTCTTAGATTGTTTATGAACATTAATTATTTATATATTATAATAAACAAGTAAATGTTATTAAAATCTACCTATTACAAAATATTAATATATACATGATACACGAAGGATAATGTGTATTATTATGATATTATGTACTCGGTATGCATCTTGTCTATTTTAGTTGAAATGTCTACCGATCCTTATATCTGTGAAGCAGTTTTTAAGTTTTTAAAATTTTTGTAATATAAATAAACAAATTAAAATTGTGTGTCAAAAAAAAAAAAAAAACGTATATTACGACAGCAAAATTATATATAATTAATAGAATATAATCTGTATTTCTGTAATCATAAATGGAGAATTCAATGTTGGGATGTTAATTATAAATCCGATAGTAAATATTAAGATACGAATGTACCGCCAAACGTCTACCTGTGGTGTGTAGAAACTAAAAAGCTTTTTCGAAGATGAACTTTATCAAAAACAATATCAGATCTCGTATAATCATCTCAACGAGTTAATGCAAATCTATTGCACAAACTTCACACCAATTTTTAAGCTTGTGAAAATATATAAGTATAAACTTAAGAATAAAAACATTAAATATTTGCATCAAATCATACTTAACGTTTTCTTGATTCATTCGTTATTTGGTAAATGCATAAATAAATATGAATACTAATTTTTTGAAAAAAATTTATTTACTAACGTGTGTAAAAGTCATTAAAACTGTTAGGGACCGCGGTCAGTGTAGTAATTTTAAAAACGAACCTCCTTTGAAATGAGTTGGTGACCCCTGCTATACGTATGTATATGAACAACATACTGAAGTCTGGAATTTAATTAATGTAACGAATATTATACACAAACTTCAGTTACGTATAGTTATATTTATAAACCAAAATTTGTCTGTGTACAGAACTACGGAATGTGTAAAATATAATATATTCATATATCACGCACTGATTGTCATAGATCGCATTCACAAGTGATAGTTAATACCACGGTAGATTATATTTATAAAATCTATCATGGTTCATTGTTATCTACTAATTTTTTTTTGTGGTGGGACGGTAGTTGTATCGCCCATATCCATAATATTTTAAAATATCAATTGTTTTTCGTTGAATATTTTTACAGAGAGTAAGCACGAAGCAGTGGCTATAAACTTACGGGTATCTATGTTTGCATAGCATATTGTATATTATTTATTCTTAATTTATTATTATTTTTATAATAAATTACTAATTGTTACGCTATATTACATATTATGATACAGTACATAAAGTGTACCTATTAATTGGCATTTATATTTATCGACGATTTAATATAGGTATTATAGGTCTTTTAGTGTTTTAGTTTCGTATATATATATATATAATATCTCGAATTCTCGATATTTTTAATTATATAACTATTAAAACAGTATAATATTAAGAAAATTAAATGTACTTACTTAAAAGAGATATAATACTTTTTGTATTTAAAAATTTGTTACGTGTTCAAATCAACAATATTACATAATGTTATGGTGAAATATTTCAAGGAGGGCAATTTTAATTTATACTTTGTAGTATAATGTACTAAGTCATAAGTATCTAACTACACAAATCCTACCTTCATAACTATCCCGATAACATAATTTTAATTAATATTAAATAAGAGTATAACAAATTGACTATTATTTACTACTAGCTTTAATGACTTTAAAATTTACTAAATACTTTTAAAAATGTTGTTTATTATGAAAATAATAAAGGTACATATTAAGTTAAAAATAATCAATAAATTCAACAGGAATTTTAACTATTTAAATGTGTTAAAATTAAATTATAATCCTTTAATAATATATGTGATTTATTTACTGTCTCGTTAGATGAAAAAATAAATAGTAGTGAGTTATTTACCGTGGCTTAAGGTAGAGATAATAATGACTAATTAATAGGTTTATATATATAATATATATATAATTTTATCGACAAAAATACATTATAGTTTTTTTTTGGAAAAATAATATTAATAATTGCAATACTAATGTTCATAAATTATATTATAGAATAGTTATACAAATAGATCAGAAAGAAGTTAGGATTTATTATTATGTAATTTGGTTTTTATGAAAACAGGAAGAGGGATATAGGCAGGTAATGTGTCTTTCAGAAGTCAATAGCATATTTTCCGTAATATTCCTATTGAGAATTGAGATCTTGTGAATTTTTTTATTTATTTTTTTTATTTAATAAAATCATAGAATATTTGTAATATAATAAATTATAAAAATACAATTTAAGTGATTTATTTATCTCCTGTAAGCTAGGCTTGTATTGGAGATAAAGAGTTATACAAATTAAGTTATAATAAAAATACCATTTAATAAAATTTATATACGAATATGATGATTACAGTATAATAATAAAATAAGATATAAAATAGAATACAAAATAAAATACATCTAATATTGGAACAAAGCACAAATAAAATTAAGATATTAAATAGTAAATAACAGAACCAGACAAAACAACATTTATTATTTATGTAAATTTTGCTTCTTATAATAATTAATAGCCTAAATTATCTTTATGATATTCCATATTTCTATATAACCAATCAATTACAATTTATTTAGCATATTTAGGCGATACACATACCTATGGTCTTTTTAATTTTTTTATCTATGTTGTCATCCATGGTTTTATCCATTTTGAAAGGGTCGTTCAATATATTTGATTTTATTAAATTTGTAAAACTCCTTAATCTTAAAAAAATTTAAAAAATTAAATTGTTAGTTACAACCTACTACTTACATATCTACTAGGTAGGTACTTTTGCCTACTTCTGATTTTACTATTTAGTAAAACACAGTTTATATAAATTATATAAAAAAATACATATGTTTCGTCTTGTTTTGTATGTATAATCCTTACAATATAGTAACAATATCAATTCAAGTGGTTATAAAAATAAAATATCAATAACAGTTTTTTAAGTATTGTGTCAATAAAACTTTGTATCAATAAAACTTCTATTTAAATTCGTTCAAGTGCTGCACTATACAGATAATGAAATTTAGTTGTGTTACTTTAGCCATTACTCTAATGAAACACATTATTCATTCATTCAATTTTGCATACATTTAATCCAAGCAATATAATAACGTTAATAACTGTTGCACGCTTTAAATTAATATCACTATACTTACTAGGGACCATAATTAAACATTTCAACTTCAATTAAAAACAAGTATTGTATCCTGTATCGTTATATGTGATATATAATGGTATATTATATTCGTAATTAGTAATATTTAAAATGCATAAAAGATACTTAATTTGGCTATTGTGACGACACATTCTTTATAATCGATGTAAGTTTTTAAACATTTCAGTCGAGTTTCTTCAAGTTACCGGTATATACGGATATATAATGAGTTATATATAGTTAATACGAATGTAAGTATATACAAGTGGTTTGATATAATTTTAGAAAAACTATTATCATATAACACAGACACACACGACACACACAAACATATTTAGGAAACCCTCCCTTATATACATATTATGTTACTAGTTAGGTACTATACGTTTCATAAAAGTGTTTTATAGTTTTTATAAACTATATAGGTAATATTATGTCTATTGGAACGACATAAATAACACGTTTTACACAATAAAGACAGAATCAATCAACACGTTGCACATGCGAGACCTTGGTCCACCCGATTTTGACATTGGCCAAACAGTACCTAAAATGTGTCAACATTACTATCATTAATATTTATATACACATTATACGTGTATTATAATTTATTATAATGTGATGTATAAAAATATTATATAATATAATGTCATGATCTAGTGTTCTGAAGTATTTGAGTAGAAGTATTCAAATACATTTTTTAATGCTTTGAGTATTAAATATTTTTGATGATATTTTAAACATATTTTTTTCATATTGATTAATTTTGCTATATAAAATGATTCTTATTTTGTCCACTTCAGTTTATTATAATTTTGATCAGTATCTATTTAACTAAACTATGGCCAAAGGTTTATGGAACAAACAAGACGTTTTTCTCTAAACTAAAAGTAGATATTTGTATTAATAATATTTAATTTAATATTATCATTATTTCTTTATATAGTATCAGTGACGATATCTACTTGATATTATAATATATCATTATGTAAAAGGTAGGTAGTACAAATATATTGTCCCTTTCACGACATTTTGAGTTGTTTTGTTATTAAATTATGGGTTACTAAGTATTATAACTGTGTATTGTAGTTGTCTTACACAAATATTATACACTATGTAAAGACGTATACATCATATGCACCTACAAAACCAAAAGTATTTGAAAAGTATGCTAAATACTTTTTCTTAAGTATTTGAGTAGTATTTGAAATACTTTACAGTTCAAGGGTATTTGAGTGATATTTTAAATAGTTTATAGTTTAATAAGTATTCAAGCAGTGTTTTTTAAACATTTTTTTTGAAATATTATTAGTACTCTTTGCAACTCTGCGTGCCCATAACACCTTTTAAGAAGTCGTCGTCGTCGCGTAGTTAACCATTGTATATATATATATATATATATATATATATATATATATATATATCATACAGTATGTAACTCTTGGTTCTACACGCAATACCTACATCACGATGTGTATACAAACACCTGACACTACCTGAGACCTGCAGAGTGGAAAGTGTGAAACAATGCGGTCGCGGTGGGAGCGAGGGAGGTGCCGAAAAGCCCGAGAGGTGACACACGCCGCCGCCACCGTTAAGGTCAGACGACAGTGGCAGTCATAGTTTGGCGCCATGAACGCGTACACGGCGGGCGCAATCGTACCGCCGCCGACTCTGTCGCTGACCGCCGTAACGGACCTCATCGGCGGCGGCGGAGGCGCGCTGACGCCGTTGCCGCCGCCGTCGGCCGCGGCCGGTGGCCTGAACGTGCCGTATGCCGTGCTCGAGTGTCTGGTGGCCGTCGGCGCGACCGTCGGCAACGCGCTGGTGATCGTGGCTTTTCGCCGGGAACGCCGACTCCGCCGCCGCACCAACTATTACATCGTGTCGCTGGCCGTCGCCGATCTACTGGTCGGCCTGGTGGGCATACCGTGCGCCGTGTTGTACAGCGTCGGGCTTCCGCGACACCTGCACCTGTGTATGCTATCCGTGTCGTTAATCGTCGTCCCGTGCACCGTGTCCATATTCAGCTTGGTGGCCGTGTCCGCCGACCGGTACTGGGCCATACTGTACCCGATGGCCTACTCGACCAACTCGAACACCACGATCGCAGTCAGTACGTGTGGTACAATTTATTTATTTATTTTATTTTTTTGAACTTTTTATTAGAAGCTAGTGAAATCTGTAATTATTTATTACGATATATAAGTAGGTACATAAGTCTACGGAAATAAATTGACAGCTTGAAATGCACGATTAAAGCCAATGGCGAGACACTTCATACAAATTGATTGGGTTAAATATGATTTATTTCTTTTTCATTTTTTGTTTGTACCTTATATGTTTAGTTGGTTAAATTATACCATCACTTTCTCTTTAGTCCACGAGGAGGGTTATCCGGAATGGTGTCGGAATTAATGGATTTGAGTTGTTTGTCAGCCGGGAGCGGAATCGTTTATACAGGATTTTGGCGGTTTTTTCTGTGGTATTTACTTTTAAATCTATATGAAGGGTGTGATTAAAATATAGAATGAAGCATTTGTGATTATACGGAAGGTTGTAGATTGAAAGGTTATGTAATTTGTTCGTGTTTGATTTTTTGGCTACATCCTACAACTGAATCCCGCATTGCCAAATAGAAATATAATAAACGAGAGATAAACGGATATCTATTGATATGGCCTATTAACACAATAATCATTAATCGCCATTGCAAAGTGTATATATTTACCAATACATTATGATTTAATGCACCATAACCCGGGCATTATCATATTATTAATAACCGAACAACGATTATAATTTCTCGTCAATCATATTATATTACAAGTGTTTTGTGTAATCATCTTTCTTAAAAGTCTTGTAATTTGCTTAATGAACAATAAGGCATATCACATATTAATATTACATACATATTAACACAATATAGTGTTAAAATTGGATAAATAATGATATCATTAAACTATATCAATATCATATAAAATATATAAACTCATATGGTTCAAGAAAATCAGTGTTTTTGTGCTACATCTAGCATTGACTTAAAATTACCTACCTAATACCTACTAATAATCTATAAGTACTGAAGCATCGTCTATACGTAATGAAGTATGTTTGCGTAAAAACTTATATTATCTACATCATATTTATTCGAGTAGATTTTTAATTACACTTAGGTTTTAAAGATTTTAATCTGAACAATTATTTTAAATTTATTTTCGAATTAATAAAAACCAGAATATTTTGTATAGTAATAGATACATAATTCTAAAATCTAGAAGATGGATACTTTTTTCATTAATATTTAAAGAAACTAAATTAAAAAATAATAAATTAATATACATGGATAGTGGGTGTCACCGATTTCCCTTATCCATTATACACATTATTTTTTTTAATATTCAAACAAAAAACCTATATTTACTGTACAAAATATATGTATAGATTGTAGATTTCTTAAATAAATAATAAAAACAAAAATTATTGTTTACACTATCAACCAATTTAACACTATTGATAGTTCTTTATTGAACATCGTAGATCCTTTAATTAAATAAAATTATAATAGCTTAATCAATAAATCAACTTCACTTAAATTATTCAAATTTAAATTGTAGGTATACATTGCAGTAAATATACTGCAGTTCTTGTAGGTTGTTACCTACAAGTCATTATGGTCTTCAAAATTAAATTGTTAGGCTACTTCCTAATTAATTAAGTCACTTTATAGTATTATAATATTTTTATTGTATAATACCAAGTATAATGTAGATTTATCTGATAACAATATACAGCTCTGTACCACTTAAAAATATACAACATTAACAATGATGTTCCTATATATGTATATTGCACATATACTCGTAAATCTTTACAATAACAATAATACTATGAATTTCAAGATGCCTGACTACTTAATACCCTATATAGCTAACATTTTTATTTGACATGCAGGTACAGAAACGTTCGCCATCCCTGCCATATACTCTACGAGTAGACACATACAGGTGCTGTATTATTAATATGCGCAAGTTAGCTACCGCAATTTATTATAAAGATAGTTAAAATTAAATTTGAAAAGTATTAGTTATGAAAAAAAAAGTTGTATGTTGAACTATTAATCCATTATATGTGCTGTATAATGTAACTATTTAATTCCATATTTCCATGTTAATTTTTCTAGGTACCTAGAATAACAGATTATCTCCTATAATCTTTGTTATCTATAGTATTATTATTTATTTTCATTTGAAATTAGTGATACAATATAAAGTCTAAAGTTGATGGTCATTTTAAAAACCTATGTTAATAAAAGTTGAATAATAATATCCTAAATCTTCTGAGTTAACAATAAAGAAAATTACTTATGATAATCGTTGTAAAAATTATTTGGGCTTAAAAACTACACAAAATTGTTCATTTATTAATCTGAGTTAATTAAAAAGGTCGTGAGACGAAATTTAACATTATTGCCGGATTCTTCTGAACGTATAAGATGACTTTAACATTTCAAAAAAAAAAAAAAAATGGAAAAAAGGACTTCTTACAAAAGTACCATATTTGTTTTATATTTCTTGTCTAAATGTCGTTGTAATAAAATTTTGGTGTAAATTTACTGAAAAGATAAAAAAACTTAATTGTAAATATCCAAAAGATTCTCCACTTCAATTAGAATTTTAAAATATTATTTTTTCATAGAAAAGTAGGCATTGACAAATCATGTCCAATCGCATTCAATTAGATAGGTTAGTAAATTAAGATAGATATATAAGTAACAAGTAGTACTAGTAGTAAATAACTGGTAACTATAAACAATAATGTTCATTATATTTCGTACAGGTAGAATTTTTCAATACATCTTAATTTGTAAAAGTTTGACTGTAACTCGAGTGTTATTTAAAGATAAGATTATTATATAAGCCATATTTTTATGAAATAATGTCATAAAATATATTAAGGCTCATTAAAAAATGACACCAAAATGTGTGTGGTGAATTTGAAATTTGAAATTTACACATTATTACATTACTAATTTTCTCACATCCAGTACATAAATTCGGCAATGTCATTAAATGTGCTATGTAATGTATTAAGTGGAAACGTATTCGTAGGCGCCACACAATCACGTTCCACTGTTTCGCGATATTTATGCCGATATTTCACTAATATGTTGCGCGTATTAATTAGCACTGTCTTACATATTTTGCATACTAATTAATATTTACTAATTATCTAATTTTCGTGTCACGAAGTGTTTAATGAATAATTAACAATACACGTGATTAAACTTTAAAATATAAGTAGGTTTAATACATTTAAACATTTTAAATACAAATACCATTAAATGTGGAACAAGGATGAAATGTATCATTGAATACCTATCATATAGGTACATGTGATATAAATATATAATACTCTTATAAAAGTAGATTGTCTTTTAATTTCAAACATTTGTATTTACATTTTTCAACATTGATATTGTGTGCAAAAAATTTTATTAGTTCTCATATATAGTGAAGATTAATTCTAGGTATAAAAATTGGGGGAAAGTTACATATTATGAGTATATAGGACATGTACGTTATACGTTCATATATGTATGTATAAATAGGTACTATTAGATCTTATACATCAAAACATGTTACAACTGTTACAAGACATTGTAATTTATTTACAACTGAAAATAATTTAGTTTTTAATACATATTAAGATATATTCAAATATTGTTTAAAATAATTTTTAAATGATTTTATATTATCCCATGCAAGTAGGAACGTAAATTATTTTTTTTATCTGTTAAAAATCAAAATGCATTAAAACGTTGGTAGATACTAATGTAATAAATATTTGAAATGTTTGAAAGATAGTTTTGTTTTATGAAATAACAAAAAAAAAATTAGTTTTATATTTCAATATTAGTAAATAATTTAAATATAATAATTAAATTAATTTATTATGTGCAGTGGCGGTGCGTCAGGGTAGACTTTGAGACGGCGTCTCCCCAATAATTATAACATTGAAAAAAAAAATTTGTTTTAATTTGTTTTAAATTATTTTCAAGTATTTGTGTAATCTATATGTGTAAATAATATACTGTTTTCAACTATATTTACTATAAATATGTGTGTATGTGTGTGTGTGTGTGTGTGTGTATTATATTATGTACATCGTGGGGTGAATACGTATGATTGATGAAAATACGTTCTGAGCTATTTTTGGATTTAGCGATAAGGTTGGACTACGCCCGCCGTCGTGAAACGAATGAAACGGTCGAACGACAGTCTCAATTCTAATAAATAGGAGGTGAATAAAAGTTCCCGGGGGTAATCGCATTAGTGGTGGGCATATCCGGATTTAAAAAATCCGGATTATTCGGATTTATCAAATCCGAATTTAGTGAATCCGGATTTGATAGGTTATCCGGAGTATCCGGATTATTCAATTCAATTTTGTGGTTAGATGACTCATTTTTAAATTAATTATATTTAAATTCATTAACATACATTTCTGAACGGGTATATTATATTTCTGATGCACTCAACTACCAGTATTGTTTTGTGTTTAGCAATAAAAAAAATTAATTAATCTGAATAATCCGAATAATCCGGATACTTCGGAAAATCCGGATATGAATTTAATTCAAATCCGGATTTGAATATTCGGATATTCGGAAAATTCATATATTCGGATTTTATGCCCATCCCTAAATCGCATTGATAATGGTTACTGTACGGAGTCCGTGAGACTATTAGTCTGAAGTCTCTGCCAAAGTGCCAACGGGCGACACGTTATTCGTTGCGTATATTTGTGTAGTGCGTTTATCATGTACATTAGATCTTGTAGCGTTTTTGATCCAATATTTAAATAATGGAATCAAAACATTGTACATTGGATGAATTATTGGACAATGATTTTCATTCATTTACACAAAAAACTAGTCTCCCCATAAATTTTACTCACACACCGCTACTGATTATGTGTGTAATAGTTTGCATTACCTAGCAATATCCAATAACTTAGTAACGCTAAGAAGTTTTTGCCCAAAGAGATATTAATTTTAATTTTAACTGGTTATTTAAAATATGGATCTAATATATACTTACATAATATATATTGGAGTACATATTACATAACGAAATTGTCATTTTTCATATAGATTACCTATTCATAATAATTTGAATGATAACGAATATTTATGAGCACAAATAGCAAAAATTCAAGTCAAATTCGAGTGCATTAGTCCTTTAATTTTTATCAGAGACTATCTATATACCTTAATTTTTTGTCGGAAATTGAAAATTCTTAAATCAGATTTATTATAATATTTACAACTATTAATTGCTTCTATTTTTATCCGGCAGTAACAAGTTATTCAGT
This sequence comes from Chaitophorus viminalis, assembly GCA_025469195.1. NCBI lineage: Eukaryota > Metazoa > Arthropoda > Insecta > Hemiptera > Aphididae > Chaitophorus > Chaitophorus viminalis. Next base: position 33,373 of record JAIPRK010001293.1, on the reverse strand, counting down.
AATGCTGAAATGTTTAAAATGTTTAGTACAAAAAGAAAACTAGAAACCATTAAACTGTTCCATACTCACTTCACTCTACATTATAACATCATAGTGTTATATTATTTATATTATTAGTTTAAACTTTAAAGTTAAAATAAATCATTTTATTTGGAATATAGATAGAAAATCGATTTATACAATTTAGCTTTAAACTATTAACGATTGATCTAATAAAACATAACATGTTTTAATAATTTATCAAAAATGTATAAATATTATTTTCAATATGTATTAAATACATGTTACCACAAAAATAACGTTTTTACTGTTTTAAATCATATTTTTTGAATTGTTGAGCAATATTATATTATATAGTCATTAACTCAAAACATTTTTATGAATTAGGAGTACTTAGCTTTTTCATCGTATTAACTAACCTATACCTACTAGGTATTAATAAGATATATAATAAATAATTATGTAGTATATTAATACCTATTAGGTTATTATTATTCATCATTTATTTCACAATATCGTAAAATTAAATTTAGAACTGAAAATTAAATTGTTGAAAATAAAAACCAGATGGACCTCGCTCTGCTGTACAGTTGGGGGTGGAATGCACCTCGTTCATAGGATAGGTCATTACAATGGATTTGTTAAGTTTGAATGCCATGATAGCCGATAGGTACCTATCATTGTATACGAATAACAATTCTGAACGGAGATGATATGTTGGTCTAGCATAGGTATATTATAATATATTACGTAATATTTAAATTAAAATAAAATGTCAATATTTGCTTTTTAAACGCGTTTTGAGATTACAGTAAAAACGACTAATGTGAAATCTTCTATTAAATTTTCATAGTTTTTTGAAGAGTAACTTATGGATAACCTAGTGTTACAATTTTGAACCTTGAGTATAAACTGAAAAAATTTTATGAATTTTCAACTTCAAAATAACTTGCAAATTATCGCAATTATAAAAAAAACATATCATTGTAAAACCAATAGATTCCAACACTATTTTAAAATTAAATTACTATTTATTTACGTCCATGTTCAAATTAAGTTAAAATTCATTTGGTGGTTTTAAATTTTAAGTAGGCGTTGGGCAGTGGTTATAAGCGGAGCTTTATAATAATAAGACAGAATTGCTGTTACATCAGAAAATTAGGATAAGTTAGGTACCCGATGAAATATTATTATGTTTGGTTTTAACCATGGTTTTATTAAACATATACATAATATTGTTTAGTAGCTAGTGGCATAATGCAATTAATTTACGAGTCATCATGTAAGCCTATAAATTATTTTTTGGTGAGATAGTTTAAGACTTTAATATCAATTAGAGTAATTATTTAAAAAAAAAAAATGCAAAAAATATAATACAGTTAGTTATTGTTGATCAGTTAATAATACTATTATCATTATTATATGTAATTATTATGGTAATGAAACCCATTTTTAAATATAATTACGATATATTTTGTTTCAGGTATAATAGGTGTTTGTTGGATAATGGGCTTATTAATAGGGTTCATGCCATTAATGGGTTGGAGAGCAGCCAAAGGCCCCACATTGGAAGCATGCGAGTTCAGTAGCGTCATGGATTATAACTACTTAGTGTTTTTATACTTTACAACTATTATTTTACCTGCACTTTTTATGGCCACTTCCTATGCTCATATTTATACAGTGGTTATAAAGCAAGTAAGCATTAAAATTTAAAATCACAAATAATATATTTTGCTTATAACTGCAAGTACTTATATTTTTAAAATGTACAGACGCTTAATCCAAGGATTATTTAGTATAAAGATATATTATACTAAAGAGATATACCTAATAATTATATTGTCTGATATGGAATACAAGCGAGAGTGGTGACTGTGACCCACTGAGATGTTAGGTCGGAGTTTTTTAATTTTAAAGCAATTATATATGATGTTTCTATTACATTAAAAAAATGATTTTGAATCTGAACGTAGTAATATGGTATGACGGCACTTGTGGTCAATTTTGTGGGAGGGGGTGGGGTAGTGGAGCAGAGTGTAGTAATGTATAATATGTAAACCAGATCAATAATTAGTCTTGTTTCAATATCTGCAAACAGTAATAGCCAATAGGTGCATAAGCAATGCAGCGTGATAAATATGAATTACAAGTATAAAATATTATGTAGTTATAATAATTTTTTATTACATAATATTATATTATTATAACATTTACATAATTATTATTTAGACGTAATTCAACGATCACGAAATAATGTCAGTACCTTCGTTATATAATATTCGTATGATTTCAAAAATTAAAAAAAAAAAATTAGTTATTAATTGAATAAATATGAACCAAAAACCGAACTTACTCGAATGATTTGGAGGAAAATTAATAATTGACCATCTCCCAAATAAAGCAAAAATATCGAAAACTAATAAAATATCAATGAATTCCTGCATATATTATTAAAATATTTTGATGTATTCTTGAATTTTTATGTTCATAACGGTGAAAACCACGGAAGAATTAATATAGCATTCAAACAAATATTAGATGTATAATTTCGATTAATAAGAATCTAAAATAATCATACCAAATATTACACGACCAATTATTATATATAGTGCACGTAGCTACATAGCATTGAGCCTGGACAAATGAAATATTCAAATATAATTGCTTGAAGTGTGTTTTTCGTATACACGATTATGGAGAATTTCGTAAATAAATATATACGAGTATATATACATACCTACCTATTGTGTGTAGTGTGTAGTGTATATAGTATTCTTGCGTATAGGTGTTTACAATAAATGAAAACAACAATGCAAGATAAACATTTGTATTACGTAATAACTAATAATCCACAATACTATACACAGGATAATGATTACCTACCTAACCTACTTATGAGAAAACATTAGTAATTTGTGTATATTTTTTGGAAATCGTTAATTTGATATTGTAAACTATTATTCTATAATTTGTAAAATAGTTTTATCCACTTTCATAGTCTTCAATACTGTATAAGAATTGGATTTTAACGCATAATTTTATATTTCGATTCCATAATAAAGAAAATTAATGAGTTTATATTCTAAAAATGATAATGCGTAATTGGTTTAAGTAATTAATATCAGAAAAACATGATGGTTTACTTTAATTATTACTCAAAAATTATTGGGTTGTAAGAATGAGTATAATTTACTAAAACAATCGTATAATAATATATTTTATTCACTTATATATTACTTTTATTCTTTATTCCTATTATCTAAGCTTTACAAAAATATAATATAATACTATATACATACGTATATATCAATGAATATAATATAGGTACGAACCTATTAATTGCCAGTTTCAAATTAATATAGTCTGAAACATACCTACTCTTTTATACAAACAACGATAGTTGAGTAAAATGATTATATAAATGTATGATTAAAAAATATAAATTACCTACTATTATAATCATTACAATACCTACACTTATATTCGCGTATAATTCACGTATAGTATAGTACGCGTATATATAGGAGGTATAGCGTACAACTAAGGTATTGTGCGTTGACAACACCTATTATTTGCGTACACCCATTATTCAGTGGTGTTCCCGTAGAGCAGGGATGGGCAACTGGCGGCCCGTGTATCATTTTAACTTGTCCAATATGCCCATGTTATATTTCTTATTACTGTATAAAAATATAAAATTTTATCAGGTATATAATGGTCATTGTAAAACATTGATATGAATTATTCATATCTAGTATTGATATATGGATAGATATAATATCCAATCTTGATATAGAATTGTACAGTAATTTTAATTAGTAAATGAAAATGTTCTGCAAAAAGTTTAAGAATCATAATAAATTAATAACCTGCAGAACTTAAATAAGATTTTTAAATATTATAATTTTTCTAAAACATTGGTTTACGGCTCTTTTGATTTTTTTTTTTAATGGCAAAATAAAATTTTAGATTTTCAAATTTAAGTTCCGAAAATGAAACTAAAATTATTTATTTATATTTAACGCGATTTAGTTGAAATGCAGTACTATACGATTTTTATTTTAAAAAGAAAGAAAGAAAAATAATGGATCGAACAAAATATGGTTATTACTCGTATATACATCTGAAACACCCTGTATGCGCAGTACCTATAGTGCATAATATGCGATCGCGGTGTTGAAAAAAAAAAACCAATTACATAGTACGTTTGTTTCCCCGCTGTTTCAGATCAAACAAATGGCGCTGCTGAACGGCGGCCGGCGCGACGGAAGCAGCCCAACGAAAATGCGCGTGCTGGGCGCGGCCCGGAAGAGCGAGGTGAAGGCCACGCAAAACCTGTCGATAATCGTGGCGTTCTTCGCCGTCTGCTGGATGCCGCTGTACACCATCAACTGCGTGCAGGCGTTCTGCGACGAGTGTCCGGTGCCGGCGCCGCTGGTGGACGCGTGCATCGTCCTGTCGCACCTCAACTCGGCCGGCAACCCGCTGCTGTACGCCTATCATCTGAAGGACTTCCGCAAAGCGTTCCGGTCGTTGCTGCTGTGCAAGGCGCCGCGGCCCGGCCACACCGCGTCCAATGCGTACGTGACGACGGCCGCCGCCGCCGCCGCCAGCAACGACAGTTCCGTCAGCTCGTCATCGTCCACGTGTTCCGGCGGCTCGGACTGCTGGTGGCGGTGGCCGGGCGGCAAGAATGTGGCCGGCACTCTGTCCACGGTGGCGGCTGCAGTCCGTGGTCCACAACACGCCTCATCGCGGTCTGCGGCGGACGACACAACCACCACCACCACCACCACCACCACCACTACCGCCACAACCCGCGTCTACTCGTCCGCGCCCGTCTTATTGTCCGTCCGCCAACTCGTCCAGTGAACCGCCGACCAATACGGACCCGTGTGTGTGTGTGTGTGGGGAGGGGGGGTAGATTAGGGTACGACACATATTCGTGCACTTATATAATACGTGGGGGTCCAACGCACTCCGCCACGTAAGCTAAACGTCTCCTCACACCTGGAGTGACAATATATATTAATATAACTGGGATGGCCGACACGAATGTGTTCGCGAGTCACATAGATAAATAAACCACTATATCAAGAGCCAAAATATTTATTTTTTTTTATATAAATATATACCAAAAGCAAAAAAAAAAAAAAAAACAATTAAAAAAAAATGCATAACAATAATAAGTACATTTTGGTTTTTGTTTCTAAGACGTGGACCGCATATGACTTTGATGAGAGTTTGGCAAGTTGGCCACCCATGTTATATGATAGTCTTCTCTATGCAATGACAAAGTAATATCAACTGTCTGCAACCGCAGATAACGATCCTAAACGATTTTCGACCATTCCGCTTTAAACTCAGCCTTCTGTAAAAATATCGAAACGTGGTCTGGTTGACGGTCGAAGACGCGCGTATCCGAAGCGCACAAACGGTTAACGAGTAGAACAAATCGCTTGTAAAAAATGATCGATATGTTAGGTATATTATGCGACCCAGTGGCGTATTTTCAATTTTTTTTATGGGGGGTCCAATAATTTCTTTATAACATAGGTAGTATTAATAGATTATAAGAATAGAAAATAGTTGTTTTATTAAATTTTAATAGGTATTTTAAATTTCATGGGTTAATTATAACAAAAGGATATTTTATTACTTTAAAGCCGTAGTTCTCAACTGTTGTGTCGCAACACATTAGTGTGTCACATATTGCTACAGCGTGTCGCCGAACAAAATATGAAAACCTGGTAAAACCCAAAGATTACGTTAAAATTTAAATTTTATATGTCTGAACATGATTCATTTTGGATTTCTTTGGAAAACGAATACCCAGGAGTGACTAAAAAAGCGTTGCAAATTTTGCTTCCTTTTTCAACATCATATATGTGTGAATCAACATTTTCGACATTGGAAGTAACAAAAACCAAAAAAGGTCAACACTTAAAGATATCGAAAGAGAATCGCGTAAGTTAGTCAACAATTCGCCCACGAATCGAAGACCTATTTTCAGTTCGCCAATCACAAGTATCGCACTAATTTCCTTTATAATCTAACTATATTTTAATTCAGTAAATTTAAAATTTTTGTTTTTTTTTTAAAAAAAAATTTTTGAATAAATATAAATTTTATCAATTCATTTAAATAAAAATTATTCATCAAAATAAATTTTGAACCTAAATGTAATTTACATAGATTTGTAATTTTTACTTTTTCAAAAATCCATAATAATTGTTTAATTGTGTCGCCATTTTTATGGATCTAATTAAGGTGTCGTCGTACAAAAAAGGTTGAGAACCACTGCTTTAAAGTACGAAATCTAGTCTTTGTTTTTTTACGAAGTTGCGGAATCAAATTCGGACTTGCCGATTACCTATTGCATTTATAACAATTGACATCCACTTCAGAGAACCCATCAAAGCGATAATCTTTATTACCTACCTTGGAAAATATTAGTAAGTAATATTAATACAATTGATAATGATAAACGTACCGTGTAAGTAGATATTATACAGCCCATATTATGACTATTAAACTATTAAAGTTATTTTTCATATTATTTTCGTCTACAGAAAATTCATATTAAAATAGAAATTATAAGTATATATATTAAAAACCTCATGCAATAATTTGCATTATTCTTTGGACAAAAATTAATTTAATTTAGACAGTTTTGAATAAAATTAACTAAACGTTCTACCTTAATTTTAACTTTTAACTCGTTAATGTCCAGCCTTGGCGTTAATACATACAATTAATAAAAGCTTTATAATAATTTTAAATTGTAGAAATATGACATCATGACAAAAATTATCCATATGATCATTGATCATATCACTCGCTAATCTTTGACAGATAATAAATAGTAGGTAAACATTGTTCTGAATGAACACTTGTTGGTCAGTTGATGCCGTAAATTAATAATAATTAAATAGATTAATAGCTACCTAGAAATAATTTATAGGAGATTGGTGTGCGTCGTCAATTACTTGCGATAAAAATATTTGGACGGTTTCTAGAATTGCTGATTTTTCTGATACGGGTATCTTATAAAGTGGAAATACATTATACATACAATACTAAGTTTTGTTACGCAATGTGGCAGGTTTTTGAGCGTTTGACCGCATCCGTTAGCTAATTTTAAACTGTATTTCATATAAATATTTTGTTCACGGGAAAAAACCATGTCCGCGCGTGCCTACATAAATCAGAATCTGCCAATATATTAGAATTTTTTGTTTTCCTTTTTTTTTTTAAAAGGTTCTGGGGGGTCCAGTACCCCCCCCCCCCGTAAATACGCCACTGATGCGACCACATTTGGATATAATATTTTAATAATATAAATCTAATAAATTATTAATCTAGACTAATGGTTCCAATAGATGCCGGTCTATGTCAGGGATCCGCAGTTGTGTTTTAATTAGGGATGGGCATCAAATCCGAATATCTGAATTTTCTGAATGTCAAGTCAAATCTGAATATCAAATCAAGATTTGAATTAAATTCATATCCGGATTTGCCGAATTATCCGGATTATTCGGTTTATTCAGATTAATTAATTATTTTTATTGCTAAGCATAAAACAACATTGGTAGTTGAATGCGTCAGAAATATAATATACCCATTCAAAAATGTATGTTAAAGAATTTAAATATAATTAGAATTTAAAAATGAGACATCGAACAGCAAAATTGAATTGAATAATCCGAATATGCCCACCACTAGTTCTAATAGTAAAAATATCAGGTAAACAGCCTAAACTATAGGACGAGATCATGAACAATAAAGAAAAGTTTCACTCGTATCTAGAAGTCTCGAAAAATAATGCAATCACTATTTATTATTTAAGTAATTTTTAATGATATAAACTATCAATTAGTCAAATGCCTCCGCTATAGTATACAACTAACACAAATCATAATATAGACGCATACGACAAGATAAGATATTTATAATATTTATAATTGCATTTTACTATATACATCCATATTATAGTCAATTGTCAATGTTTAAATTAAGTCTAGTAGATAGGTATCTACTACAGTCTACAATATTTAATTTTCATTTTAGATCAACTTACATTTTAGATTAAGAATCAAGTTTTTTCTTACAGAGTTATATAAGGAATAAAGGGCATATGGTCATGGTCATGGTAACGTTGAAATAATGAAATTATATGAAAGTATATGAGATCGTTTTTACAATCATGTCGTGTGCCTTAAAGGCTTACTTCATGCTCAAAAATGTTATACTGCAGTAGGTAATTGGCAATTGCATTGATTGAAAAACACAGATTTTACTTAAATCATTACTTTAGATATTGGCCTCATTTATCACTGTTTGAACAATATACCTTTAATTTACCTAGGTATCGTTTAAATAAAAATATGTTTTTAATACAGACTGTAAATTTAACATATCACGTTTTTTCTTTCAAGCTCAAATGCACAATACCTCACTCGCATACCGAATATTATTTATATTTATTACTCATATCCTAGATAAACGTAAACATTATATTAAGCTAATAACAATATACCTACCTACTTATAAGTAACTACCTATTTCCCCTCATTATATTAAATTTATAACTAATACACCAGTTTAGTACCTACAGGTTTTAGATTTATTACCTAATAATAATATTGCATCATGGATCTTTAACACAAACATTAACAAATTTAAATTTAATTTTACTGCCTATTAAAAATATTTCATAGGTACCTACCTAATATTATTATTTTAATATTACGATATGAATTATAAAGACAAAGTTTCATAAATTAAAAATTTGATTTTACTATCAACTATAAATATAATATCTTATGTATAAATAATTAATGTATGTATCTTCTATAAAATAATTGTAGTTTATAAAACATATTAGATTTCCCATATTACTTATTAAGTACTTATTTGTTATTATATTTATTATCTACTCAGTGATTCAGTATAAGTACTTATGAACATTGAGTAGGTATATCAGTGTAGGTACATATATCTCTAGATATAATTTGTGGCATGGTATGGCGGAACGGTATGCCGCAGTCACTCTTAGTGCTGCAGTCAATCATCCACCCGGCACTGCTTGCAGTCAGATCACATGACTCTAGCTGCGTTGTCCATGCCTCCTCACACATAATACTCACGTGTTTAACAACCCATACTGTTCCTCTAATGTAAAAATAACCTACAAACCAATAACTCACATAGAGAGTTAATGGTCATAATTGCTGTGCCCTTTTTAAAAAATAGATCAATTAAAATGTGATGGCTATAATATGATGATATAATGATATAAAATGATGGCCCAATATTGTAATTTAATTTTTTTTTTCTCACAACTTCATTAGGTTTGTCCTAGAGTCCTACCCGGAGCCTATCTAATAATTTAATATAAATCTAATTTTTATTTATTTTCTTTTTGTGAACAAACTGTAACTTTTAAGTTAGATATTTAAAATGTACACTTATATTAAAAATTGAATAATGAATTGTGTCAAACAAAGTGAGCTGTATAGATTATTGATTTTATTTTTTATTTTTGTATTTCTGTAACAAATATCTGCATATTGAATATAAGTTTCTACATACTATTTTTAGAATTCAAGTATCTTTGATATGGTCTTCACCATGAAGATAATACACAATTTATAAAGGCATCCTCAATTCTCAAACTTATGAGATGTGCTTATGTTGAATACCTTACCTGTACATGTAGCACTGCAAAATTACAATATTATTTGCATTCACCTAATAACAAGTCTATTATAGGACTTAACAGTTTTTTATTGTTTTTTATTATTTATTTAAATTCTAACAGATCGTAAGATCCAAGTACAATATATATATATATATATAATAGTACAATATTGAAAATAATATTAATAATACAAATTCACAATAATAATAATAACAACAATACGAGAATAATAATTTATATTATAACTATTTTCAAAAGTTAAGTTAAAAAGCCTTACCCAAATTCTTAATTTAGATATATTATTAAAAATGTATAACTATGTACAAGTACAACTAGGTACCTACTATAGGTGGGTTGAAGGAATAATAATGATAAAGAAGCTTCTATAAGAGTTAATTAAATGCTTCCTGCTATTATATCATTTTTAGATTATAAAATTGAAAGTTTTGACAAAAGTCAATGGATTATACAACTCAATAATTCAAATTTGATATTTTTTTGACATTACAAATTATAATAAGCACCATGAATGGCATGAATTGTACATTACCTTTATCAAGGAAACTTCAATCTCCAAATTTTGATATATCATTATCTTTAATTGGTACAATCTGCTCTGTTTTGACGAATCAACATTATGGAAATTTTTTCAAATAAAATATCTCAAGATTTGGCTAATCAATTTAACATTTTAATCAAGATACCACGAATAGCAAATAAATAGCCTAATATTTTTTTTGGAACCTAACCAGAATTATTATAGAGTTTCAGTTTATTCTTTGTTAACTGAAATTAAATATAGATTTGAAACAAAAAATAGTAAAATAAATTTAAAAGGCTTAATACTGAAGAACTGTAACATGACGTTCCAAAAAGTTTAGATGCCAAATTATTGATTACAACTGATTTACTAGGTACGTACTTTTAATGAATTAGATTTTAAAACCTATAGGCTATAATGTCATATAGAAAGTAAAACCAGTGGATGAACATCCAACTACTGCATTGGAAATAACATTTTTACCATTCATGGATACTTATCCAACGTTAAAAGACTTTTAATTAAATACTATTTGCAAGTGGCAACCATTTCTACAGTAACTACATGCACACTCAAACGGTCATTTTCTTCCCTTCAGAGAGTTAAAATCTACTTTCAAGATCAAGTATGGGAGAAAATTGATTGAAATAGAATTGTTGAATATTACTTCAGAAATCAGAAATATAAAACCTGAAGTAATTAATTTATATGCTGATAAACACCCTACAGGCGCATTCAGTTATTATAACTACACATTTATTTTTTTAAAGATGTTTTACTAATTTTTTACTAATTAAATGTTATATTTCTATCAAACATATCATATATCCTATTTTTTTGAAAATATAAAATATAATATTGATTTTTAAGCTACTTATAGGCATTTAAAATATTCGATTCTTTTTCCAATTTTTTTCTTCTATACTTGTTGATAAAAAAAAATTGGCTCGTACAAAATAAAATAATAAAATATAATATATTATATAATATAACTATTATAGACTAACATATCATCTTCGTTCAGAATCGTTATTGATGATACCTATAATTGCATTCAAATTTAACAAATCTATTGTAATGACCTATACTATGAATGAGGTGCACTCCACCCTCTACTGTACAGTATAGAGAGGCACAACCGATTCTTTTTACATTTGCTGGTATAAGAAATATCTAGGGATCATAGGCGTGCGCACGGGGACAGCAGAGGCAGCATATGCTGCCCCTGGAATTTCTTTGGGGCTACCGGGGCCGGCAAATATTAAATAATGGGCCTCGGTAAAATTATATTTCCACAAATTATTATTATTATTATTATTATTTTTTTTTTTGATAAAGTATATATAAATATTTTATGATTATAGAATTTACCAGTATAAATCTAATAGACCTATCTACCATAAAAAGAAATAGCTATGATTTGTAATCGTAAATATTATTATCATTTATGGTCAACGAATCTAAAAATAAACTGGGTTTAATGGTTTAATATTTAAAATGTTTATTACAAGCGTTGTCACAAGTTGTGGTTGTGATAGTTTTTCTAAACTTACCATTGTAAAAAGCAAACTTGGATCTACCACGACACAGTATAGACTAAATAGAAACAATAATGATTGTTTCTATTTGTCAAACAAGAATTAATTTTTTCTGTAAATATTGATAGTGTAATTGATGAATTTAAAAATTTAATTTCTGTAGAGCATCGATTAGTATTATAATTTATAAGTTTGTAAAAAAAAGTTTATGAATATTAATAAGAATACCCAATAACCAATTGTTATTACTTTAATTATTATGATTTTTAAAATATTTATTTTTATTTTTATTAATGTTTGTTTATTTTATCATATTATAAATAATAAATGTTAACCATAGGCTTGTGGAGAAATACATCTTTAGTGACTTAGTACTTTATGGCTTATTATAGAATTTTTTATCCAAAAAACACAAATAACCAATACAATTTTAATTTTGATACCCAATATTAAAAAAGTAAAACTATGGGCAGGTTTTAATATTGAATTTGAAGAATGAGCCGAATTAATCTCTTACTGCCCCTGAAACCGGAAGCTGCGCACGCCTATGCTAGGGATCGCACAAACAATGTCTTAAGCAAGTATTACAACAGTTATGTTATAAAATTTGGAAAGACAAAACAATAGATCATCTTTTTTTTGTAAATAGAATTTATTTATTTAAAAAATGTACATGTTTTATGTTAGATCTTAATAATTATTTATTTAATTTTTATAATACGGATATTTTTTACTGTTGATTGTTCTTAGGTGTACAACTATTAAACAGAGCTTCTTTAACTGTCTGAGACATTAATCCACATAATATTTCAATTGTAGCTTTATTACTGTCTTTTGTAGCTTTAACTAATTTGTTCTCCGCTTTGGTTCGGTCGACAGGCTCAAAAAATGTACGACTTAGAGAAGTATCTGCTTGTTCCAGCTTGTCAGAAAGATCATTAATTTGGCCAGTTAAGTAATCAGCATTGGTAATTAAACTAGATGAACTCAGGGTATTCACCCAATATTTATTCCATAACGAATCCAATAAACGTCGATCCAATGAAGATTTAAAATAGTTTACTTCTAATGAATAGTATTGTTTGCAATGCACTCCAAAGTCTTCAATTTTATTCAATGGAATAGTTTGATACTCAGATGGTTCTTCATTTGCTGGTTTATAACCCTAAATTATTAATGCATAGTTTAAATATTATTATAATAATTAATATGAGCCTTAAAAGTTAAAGTAGGTATTTGCCTTTGGATAAGTTCTGAATGCGCCCAAACACACTTTACCAGCAGAAATTGTTCTGACCGGATCAATCACAATTGCTACAAAAGGTTCTTGAAAATTTTGATTCAACATTTGTGTTGAAACATCAATACCAGATAACCAGCATCCATAACCAGGGTGACTATGATACCAGCCAATTGCATTTTCTTGACGCCCAACCTAGAGTTCATAATCAATAATACTTTAAATTTTTAATATATAATAACTACATTGAAATAAATTGAAAATTATCTTTAGATATAGATATTATTTAAATTTAAATACATAATCAAATTTGGGATTTATTTATATTTTTAGTTTAATTCATAAACCTTATACAGTATAGTATACATACAAGCATATATGTTTTTAATACACATTGCTTGTAGATACATGTATGAATATTTACTTTTGTAATAATTTTTTATTGAGTATATTAAATTAGTAATAACTAAATAATGTGTTTAATATTTTTGGCAATAAATATGAGAAATTAAAAAATGGGTACCATTTTTGATTTGTCTTTTTTAGTACATTTGTTATTAAATATAATAGGTCTAATATATTTATTCAGCTTTGTTTACAAAAATAATACATCTTAGGGCATATAAGAAATATTTACAGATAGATTGAAAACAAAAAACATTTTGGTCTACAATAATTATGATATTAATCTATGGTCAAAATTATAAACAAATATTTATTTTAACATTCATAATATTAACTTACAACTTTGGCTGATTCAATGTATGCTGTCATATATTCATATGCTTGTGCTTGAGCATTGACTCTAGTTTCTGTTCCTTCAACAGGTAAAGCAAAAGAGTCCATGACAATCATGGTATTACCTTCAACTTTTCCAAGTAATAAACCCATTATTTCTAGAATACCACCAGATCGAGCATGCATTACCATTTTCAATAAAGCTAATGCAGATATTTTTATATCTTTAAAATAGTGTGGACTGAAAAAAATAGGTACATATTATGTATCAATAAAATATATTAAACAAATTTTACATTTTAAATATAGATCATAAGTAGGTATGACTTACAGATACTGGAAAAGTTTAGTTGTAAAAATTATTATTACGATTGGTATAATAATTACATTAAGTCAATAATTTTTCAATTTATAATAGACAAGTTATGAATAATGTTTAGAATGTATTTATACACTTAAAAGAAAAAAAACTAAGAACAAGAAGGAGTTATAAATCAGAAAATTGCCTATTTCAAGTACTGTATATAGAAAAAGTACAGCAATGTTTTACAGTACAATAAGGAGACACTAATCAAATAAAACAAGCAATGTTAAGATTAGAAATGTAGTGACTGAGGAAGATGGGACAGTAAAAACATTTCAAACCATGATGGATGAATTAATTTTATGAGAATAAAATATGTACTAAGGAGTTATACTCATAATGATAAATACTCATACTCATAAATTTAGAATCACATTATTCGCATACACAAAACAACAAAATCATTTTAAATTTTATTATTTTTAGTATAATTTGAATTAAAGGTTTTATTATGAACATACTCTTTTTCCCAAGGTTTTGCAGTCAGGATATCTTGCTGCTGTTGTCTGTCATATTTAAAAATGTCATCAACTGTATTGATGGTTTGCACATTGTTTTCCAATTCCCATGTTTTTTTCGCTATAACTTCTTGGGAATCTCTCGACGTCGATGCCATATTAACAAATCACCTAAACATAAACAATAACAATATAATTGTTTTCTCGTAGGATTAACATGAGAATTAACATTTACCTCGATTTTTTTAGTCCCGACTCCCGAATTTTTTCTTATCAACCGGAAAACACTCAAACATTCAAACAATATTTTATTATTTTTGTCCTGGGTATCGATATAAATTATATCACGAATCATTGGGATATCAGTATTCGTGGTTACCATTGTGGATCATTTCATACTCCGTGGATCCAAGGTAGGTGGTTACACGGGTACTATATTAGTTATATTGGAGTTGCCAACATAAATGTAATATTTCATGGTACCACAACTTACTTTAGTACAATAATTATGTTATAACAACGAATTCATAGCATAATATAAATAATAACATAAAACTAAAATATTACGGGTATAAACATATTTTCAACATATTAAAAATGAATAAAAATTTTACCATCAATGACCCACACATAATAATTAATTAATTATTTATTCATGAATAATATTTATTATAATATACGATTTTCTAACTACGGTTGTGATAACAAATTTGACCGTTTTTATTTGATAATATTTATATTTGATATGGATTGTGGCGGGCCACTTTTGTCGATACATTACTGGGAAAGTTGAAATAATTATATTATTATAATATTAGATTATTCGTAAATTGAAGATTCACTAGTATTTCCATTCTATCGTAACACCACGAATTTGTCTAACCACTGGAGTTCAAGTTCCGACGTGTCGTTACTCGTTGTTTGTTGTTATTAATTGTTTGTTACTAGCTTGTTCGCCATGGTAGACAGAGAGTTTTACATGTATGCGGATCGAAATAAATTGCAAGAACCGTCAGTAGATACAGAATATAGGGTTGAAAAGCTACTGAAATCAGAAGAACTGAAACCATTTATGAAAGGTGAGCTGCTACTCTACAGCATTCGTTGCATGAATTTCATATTAATTTATTGTACATTTCAGCGTATAGAGAAGAATTGGAAACTGATGGTTTGCTGTCAATATATAAAAATTTTGATAAACTTTTCTCCGTGATTGAATTTATCGATCAAATCGACTATCCATATTTACACGACTTTTATGAACAAATTCTTGTGAGGAGTAAGTTGAATTATATCAATTGTTGAAAGTTTTGTCAATTGACAAACTAAAATAATTTTTTGATCAAGTCAAAGAAAAATGAATGTGTTTAATTATTCTTATTAATTTTTATTTCTTAAAAAGAATAGTAAACGATCAGTATAGATACCTACTACCTATATTATACATCGTTAATAATCTCATAGATTATTTGATTATTAGCTTTAATATTATGATTATTTATGGGTGTATTTGTATATGACTGTTGCTTATGACTAAATTATTTTTTTGAGTGGTCACTTTTGATTAATGGCTTATTTTATTTTAAATATATAAATGGGCAAACCTAAAAATAACAAGTACAAACAAATAGAAACATGTTAACTGTGATACTTGTAAGATATAACATTACATTATGGAAATATAAAAATAGTTATTAACGAGAGAAAAAAGAGGTTGTTATTTGCTATTTGCATAGGACGGACAATAAGTGAATTTTCAAGAAAATTATTGGAATAGCGAGGAATATGGAAAGGGATAGAACAATGAGTATATTTATTTATTTGTATAAAATAAGTATCTTGTTAAAGTAAACATTTTTGCTTTTTCGTCAATCACCAAGTTATTTCATTCACTATCAGTAACTAATTTATTTTAAAACTTATTTACTTTAAAACTAGCCTAAGACACTGTTTTCTACTGGTATAGTCAATGTAAAAATCACCTGTTAAAACACCATTTTTTTCTGCAGATAACAACAAATTATCTATAGTATTATAATAATATTATTAGTAGGTATGTTAGATTCATATGTTGAATATTCATTGTTTTTCTTTAATATTCTTTTATGAAACTATTAAATAGAATTAAATTTTTGTTTAATTATTTAAAATATTTATATTTTTTAGGTTTTAATATTATTGAATCTTGTTTTTTAAATTATGATAATATTGAAGACATTCCACTAGATATAACTCATCAACTTAGAAATATTATAAAAATGTCTGTTTATCTTTTTGTCGAATTTGTTCAGAGTTTTAATCAAAAAATTGATGATGATTATAAGTTAATATTACTTGAAACAAAAGTAATTATTTAAATATTTTGACTAATTAAGATTTTCGACCCAGTATTAGGTTTTTTTTTTTAACTTGTTTTTTTAGGGAAGGAATAGAAAGCAAGATATGATTCAAAAACATACTTCTGATTATGACTGGAATTGGGAAGATAAACTGAGTGATGGACTAAAGGCAATTAATAGTATTATTCTAAATAATATAAATCAATTAAATGATCCTCCTTATGTTGATCATACTTTAATATCGTAAGTACAGTAAATGATAATAATAATTATTATTTTTGACCTCGATTATTTTTTATATTGTAGATATATAGCTTCTTGTTGTTATACTATGTTAGAAAATCCTAGTATAACTTTTGTACGGACCAAATGTCTAAGAGATAGTATTACGAAATTACTAATGGTTCTTATTACTGACTATAGCCATGACCAACAATTTAAAACAAAAATTGTTCAAGTAAGTTTTATTAAGTAAAATATTCATAGTATGTAATAAAGGTTAGAATTAAACTTTATTAAATGTTAATATAAATTATTTTAAAATTTTTATTTTGTCTCAAATAAAACCCTGTTATAACAAAAATACATTCTCTTCATTGTTTTTAAAATTTTAATTTTAATGTTTTTTGCGATTATGTAAATACCAAGAAAACTTTGTTTTTGTAATACTGATCACTATTATTTTATAAGATTAGTCAATTTATGCTATAGAAATAATAACTATTAATTATTTGTTATTTAACATAATTAATACTTAATGGCATGCATTCAACATAATTGGAACCCTAGTGTGAAGCAGACATTTTGTCCTTGCCTTAAAGTATATCTACATAGTTCCATCTCTGTTGAAAGCCTGTAACACTAGGATTCCAAATAGATTAAAATTCAAGTGTTTTTCACTAAACCTATACTGGCCTAATTGTAAACTAAAAAATTTATAATTTTTTCATGTCTTAATAATACATTTTTAATTTAATGTTTAGCTGCTGAAATCATTTGAACATCTGGCATTACTTTTTGCTAAAATTGTAATACAAATAGTTGAGTCTAAAGATAGCTGTTCGTCTTTAATTGGAGTAATTGTTAAAGAAATTGCAGAAACAGGGAAAGTAGAAGGTTTTAAAGATTTCGGTAACCATGAAGTAACTGGTGGTAAATCTTGTTGTATTTTTCTTGTGGAGATTGCCAAACATTGCCCTAATGTTGTATTACCAAGTATTGAATATTTGCTTCCATGTTTGGAATCTGATGTTAGTAATATATGATTTATATTTTAAATATTTTTATTTCTTAAAATTAGTTTTAGTTGGTTTTTGTTTAATACTTCATGATTGTTAGCAATATAATATATATTTATATTAATCTTACATATACATTTCAGCCATACACTTTGAGAATATGTGTACTAAGTGTTCTGAAAGAAATTATCGTTAATGTTTTGAGTAATGATGAGTTGGATGAACTTAGACAACAAACAAGAGATAAATATTTATCAATCTTAGAAGATCATTTATTAGATACTAATGCATTTGTTAGGTCCAAGGTAGGATTTTTTGTTATTTGAAGTATGTATGTTATTTAATCAGACGTTTTCAGACATTGCAGTTGTTCATAGCCTTAATAAGAGAAAATTGTTTGCCAAAATTCAAATATTTAACAATACTGAAGTGTGCTAATGAAAAATTACATGATAAAAGTTCGTATGTTACCAAAAGTGCTGTTCAATTGATTAAAACGTTAATCAAATTAAATCCATATAGTTGTGATGTAATAATGATTATAAAACAACTATAAACAAATGTATGATTTAATAAATAACCTTATAGTTTACAGAAAACATATTAAAAGAAAAATTAGAAGAAGAAAATTTAGCTTACAATTGTATGAAACAAGTACTGGATGAAAAATTACAAGGCACACTTACTAGTGACGAAACGTGGTCATTAATTGAACCACCATTAAAATTATTTTTAACAGAAAATATCGAAGGCCGATCAATTAAAAAAGATGAAACTGGTAAGTAGTTAGTACAAAATATAAATATAACTTACAATGTTAAATTAAATTAAAAAAAAAAATACCCTGGGATATAACCCTAGAATTATTACTAATTAAATAATATGGGTTTATTATATAGTATGTGAATTAATTTGAAAGCTAATCATCATAACTAATGATCAATTATGTATATATGATTGAAGTTTATTTAAAAACTGAGTGAGGCATTAAAAAAGATTTAAAATGACTTACAAGAAAAAATTTCAGAATTTTTTTTTATTTCAATATATTATAAAGTTACATCATAATGATTTGAAAAAAAAAGTTGAAATTGGTTGAATTTTGAATGAATCAGAGCAGTTCTTTCTTCATTGTATAAAACAATAAAAAACAATAATTTTAAAATTTAAAATTTTTATACTTTCATTGTAAATCCAATAAAGAACCCACTTCTCATTCATATTTTTATGTAATATTTATATTTATTTCCATAACTGTTTAAAGTGTCAAATATAAAAAATTACCTTTTTAACAAAATTAACATGTCATTTGGAATATCTCTAGCAAGCTATAAATATTATGAGCTTACAAAGTTCTTGAAATAAGGAAGGATACCCAATATTTTTTGATAGTCTCACATAAAATAAAAATTGTATTGGTGTGAAATCTGGCAATCGACTGGCCATTTTTTTGATCAATTTTCAAGGAAATAATTATTTAACTAGTTTCTTGAGTTATGAGCTTGATCCCCCAACCAGTTTATTAATAGTTATAATACAATTTGATATATTTTTAAAAAATATATTTATATAACTCATTCATTGAAGTTGAATATATTTTAAAAAATGTTTTCTTAAATATTATTACCCAACTTTATAAAATAGAATTTATAATTATATTTTAAAGATAGGCTATCACATAAATAATACCAGAAAACTTTTCAAAAGTTCCTATTAAATAATGACTAGCTTTCCAATTAATGAACAAATTATGTATTATAGTCTTAAAACTATTTGATAACTGCAATAACATTTGTTCTTTTCAAAATTTTAGAAACAAAATAGTCATTTTGTATACATGATTTTTAAAAAATGGTTGGTAGTAAAATGTCTCATTTAAGTTATGTTATTTATATATTATGATTATTCAAACTTTAAAGTAAGAATTTAATTGTATGGTTTATTGAGATTATAAATTAAATTTTGATTTCACTATTTGCCAATGGTAATATTATGTAACTGACAAATTAATTATTGTTTTGAGAAAATGTTAAAACAATTTACATAATTACCATGACAAAAAATATAGGTATGCCATCAACTTTTATACGCAGACCCCACCACAAATATGACGTCATCCGTTTTCCGATGAGTACTGACCAATTGGCATTGATTTGACAAAATGCGAAGAACAGCCTATGTCACAGTTGTGGATGAGGTGCAGGAAGGGTGCGCATTCTCTACAATAATCGTTTTGTTGACAGAATACCTATCTATTTTGTCATGATAATTACTGAATTAATCTTTTTAGAATTTTTACACTAACATTTTTTAAAAATCAGGTCACCAAATGGATATTTAGGATATTTTTTTAAATTTCTGAAAAAAAATTTCAGTTTTAGAAAGAAAAAGGTTATTTTACTGTTTGTTGTGGCACACAATTTTAGTATTTATTGTTTTTTAAAAAAACGTTAACAATTTTAAAAGAACAAAAGTTATTTCTGAGGCAGGGTATAAAAATATTTAAACAATTTAACATAAAACTGTTTCAATTTGTTTTACACAAAATTAAAAATGTATGTTTAGATAATTGTTTAGAATTTCTCGATGAATCTAACATGGAAGAAAATGTATTGAAGAATGTAGAATTACCTGAAGTCTTAAATAAAATAAAATGTCTTATCACACTTTGTAAATTTGAGTGTGCTACAAAATTTCTTTTACTCGGAAGAGAAACTTTCAAGGATGAACCACTATTTGAGTATGCATTGTCACACATCTGTTTATTTAAAATCATTTATTATATACTTTATTTTGTACTAAATTGAAATTTATAATAAATAATTAAATCCGCATTAGATAAAAGATAAATTAAACTTTAGTTGGTAATTTTGATTTATAGAATAAATATCAGTAGGAACAGAACGATATTTTTTCACATATTTTAGATTCTGAACGGAGTGATGGAATCTATTGATTTTACAATGATGCGTTTTTTTTTTTTTTTTTGTGTCTGGCGACACCTTTTTTGGCAGTAAAAATTCTTTGATTTTTTTAAAAAGCAACTTTTCTAAAAGGAAAGTGAATGTAGATGGTACTTGGGCTAGTCAAAAATCAAATTTTTTCATTACTTTTTAAAAGCGTTGAAAAAACGATAAAAAAATTACGAAAAAATTTTATGCAAATCCAGGGTAGTCAGACAAAAAAAAAAAAAAACATACATCATTCATTGTAAAATCAATAGATTCCATCAGTCCGTTCAGAATCAAAAATGTAGAATAAATAAAGGATGACTTATGAGTGTCAAAAATCCCAGATTAAATAAAAAATTACAATAATTTATATTTGTTTGTTAGAAAAGTTGAAAAAAGTATTTATTAGGTTGTATGTGAGTACTAGTAAATTTATTGCTGTCAACCCTAAAATTGTAGCCAAAAGTATTTGTTTTTAGAAAATTTGAAACTTATGCGTAGAGTAATTTCTCTGTGTAAAATAGTTTTATGTCATTGTAATATTATATTATTATTTAACTATCCATTAGACAGTAAACTCTTTTGAAAGTTGATGTGAAAAATATTGAATTTTAGAATACAAGACGAAGAAAATTTAGTATCGGAACATTTTTTTATGCTACTTAAAAATATTTGGTGGAGTGAAAAAACAATTACACCAAAACCAATGAATAATCCAGAAATTGACAATTTAACTGCAGAAGAATTAAGTCATAAAATATTGTCGGTCGAATCTAAGATTGAATACCTTCAGGTACTTACAAATTAATAAGGATTGATATAACTCACATTTCTTTCTATAACCATTGCTAATTTAATCATTATTATATTACGTATTTCATTGAGACATTTTTCAATCTATAAAAATATGTAATTACAATACAGTTAGGTATATTATTTTAAATTTGAATTAGTTGGTGCCTTTAGAAAGTTAATAAAATATTAGGATCTGAGTTTAATATTTAACTACTTATGTTCTACCTTCAAAATTAATTCATAACTTATATTTAACATAAAATATATTATTAAAAATATTAAGTATTAAATATATTTTACAATGGTTATTTTTAATTTGTGTTAGTAATACTGTAACATATATTATGTATATTTAATCAATAATATAATTTATCTTTTAAAATTTTAGGAATGTGTTGAATATTCTAGTATAATTAAAACTGCATTAGTTCGTATAAATCAACTAATGTTTGAGAACACTACTTCAGAATCATTAGAAGCTATAGCATTTTTTGAAACGGCTTATTTTTTTGGTATACCTAATGCTCAGGTTGGAATTGATTCTATGCTTACATTGATACATTCATCAGATACAAATATTAAAGAAGCCATGATGAACACATACAAAAAAATCTATTTGAACTTTGAAGAAAATAAGGACTCCTCTGATAAACAAGCTGTAACTATAAAAATATATAATAGTGATGCATTTCTCTAATGTTTTATTGTTTTATCATTTTACTTTCAGGTAATGACCAAAATTTTAAATTTGTTAAAAACATTGAATGTTACCTATAGAAATGCATTCAAAACTTTACTTGACGAATGGATTAAAAACCAAACATTAGATAATGATTGCATTATGATATTATGGGCATGGTTCACTAAAACTGAAAAAATTTCTCAAGAAGATCGCACAGTTGTTTCTCATCTTATATCTTTACTTGCCAGGTTAGGTAAACCATGTAAACAAAGAATTTTTTTTTGTTTAGTTGATCGCATTAATGATTTATATTGCATTAATAATCGCTATTGAATACAACATTAAAACTTTTAAATATTTACATAGATTATTATTAACATTGAGTATACTATTATTTTTTAACTTAAGAGTCATGACTCATAAACACTTATAGGACTTCACTTGAACCTGTTCAATTTGATCCATTATTTTATCAAAGAAATATATAAAAAAATTAAAATAAAAACAAAGAATAACGGTGGGTCAGAAATAATTATTAAACACATGTACAAATAAACTTTTTTATATATTTTATATTTTTTTAGCTTACAAAAAAAAATACATATTTAGAGACATTGTTAATCTATAATAAGCACATTATACTGGTTTTTTGTTTCAAAAAGTTAGTCCCATATAGTTTTAACGGAAGGAAAACATTGTGTGCTGAGAAAGATTAGGCTGTTGTGGGAGAATAATTATTGAATATTATCAAATTAATACTTATATTTTTTTAAGGAATTTGATTTTGGAGCATAAGTTTAAATTATTAAATTTATAAAATGGCTATTTTAAAATGTTTATTTAATTTTTACTATTTGATGCTTATTTAAAATGTAAGTTATTGATATTCGCTTACCTTATGACTACTTATCAATATTTCAAACAATGATTGACTAACTAATGATTTTTAAGTTGCAAAATTGTCTAATACTAAGATTGTGACATTGTTTCTTAAAAACCAAATATACATTTTTTTCTTGCAGTGTTAAACCTTGTATTGCAAAAGCAAACTTAGATAATCTCATAAAACATGGGTTATATGATGACTACAAAATATTTATTTACACATGTCATACATTGGAACAAATTTCTTTTGAAGATTTTGATAAGTAATTATTATTAATAAATTGTAATTATGATTGTTAAAATTGTTTTATATTAATAATACATTTTATCTAGATTTAATAGTAACCATGAAACAGTGAAACAGTTATTAAGTGTAACTCAAAAATGTTTCAAAGAAAATGATGTTAATATGTTCAATGATGTTGCTTCAAATGCTATAAATATAATTTTTAAAGTAGGTTGAATAAGTCATAAACAAAAAACAGCCATAAAAAGTTTGATCATAGTGTTTGTGTTTTTATTTAGTATTATTTGGAGGCAAATATTGTTAAAAAAATAAAAATGAATTATTCATTTTTTTTCTTAACTTCTATAACTGTTACTCCATTGTATCATTGATCTATTTTACCTGTACTATTACATAATTTATTTCAAATATTAATTTATCTACAACTAGCTGTTACTACTAATACTATTTACAGGCTTTTCTTGACATTTGATTATATTTATGTTTGATAATATTTATAAATAATTATTTGATACCAATGTTTACAAAATACATATTTTATAGGTACTATTTTAGAAATATCATTAATTTATTAATATTTCAGTTAACAATTGAACCTTATCGTACTTGTATGATGCTGATTCAAAATTGTTTCAAGTTAATGCAGAATAACGAAAATAGTAAGTGAATACTAAATAATAATTGATACAGAAAACCACACAAACAAGCAATTTTAAAGAAAAACTGAATTTTGAGAATGTTAAATAAATTTACTCCCTAAAATCTCAAGATTTTAAAGAACAGATAATTTCTCAAACTTTTATTTTATTTTCATTATTGTTTTAGATGTAGCTATAACTCTTAATCAGAGGAAAATCAAATTGAATAACTTAAGTTTTAGATCGTGAAAAAGAGGAATGTTCTGTCTTAATAATGACATTTATTTTCATAGTCAAATTATTGTTATTTTGTAACTTAATATTAAAGTTCTCATAATGCTTTTTAAAATTGCATATTGTCATGTCAAGGTATACTAGAGAGATTATGATTTCCTCTATAATATTTACTATGCTATATGCTGTCACCTCAAAAGTGTTTAAACTTCAATTTTATACTTAATATTTATGTATTTTAATAAATTTACAGTTGATTAAAGTACTTTATAAGATATCCAATTTTGGGTAAATTATTATGAAATATGTTTTTGACACAAAGGTTGAGAACCACTGAATTAGAGTGCAAAATAAATATATCATTAGACATTTGTCTACACTTTTAATTATACTTAATTCATTGAATACTATTAATAGATAGTTCTAAATATACTGGTTGAATTTAAAGAATTATTATTATTTTGAAACACTATACCTTTTTTTTTTTTAGATTCCCCAGAAAAGGAAAAAAAAGTTTTGACTTTGGATATTGATTTATTTGCAAAATTTATTTTCATCATTGGACACATAGCATTACAGTAAAAAAAATATTAAACAGATAATTGATAAACAGATTATTTATTTTTATGATAAACATTAATTTTTAGACAGCATGATCATTTGGAAAATGTTATTGCAAAAGAGTTAATTCAACATGTGAAAACTAAGTATGAGGCTAAAAAACTCAAAACAAACTCTACCAATGTAGATGACGTAAGTATACTTTAAAACTATTATTTTTTAAGCATCTATTAAATATTTTTCTTTGTAGAATGTGCATGATAATGAAGCTATTGAAATTGAAGCTATAAATGCTCGGATCCGAAATACATGTGATAAACGTCTTGTTAATGGAGAAGGAATATTATCGAAATTTTTGTAAGAATATCGATGTAAGAATAATATCTTTTAATTTTAAAAATATGTATACTAACTTTTTTCTAGAATGCATGTATTAAATGGATGTAAATCAAATAATTTACATTTGAAAGGAAATGCTATTAATACTCTGGTCAAGTTTATGTATGTCTCTACACCATTTTGTCAAACAAATTTGCCGGTTTGATTTTAATATAATTTATTTAAAATAAAGATATATCAACTTATTTTTATTTTATTTTTTTATAGTTATTTTTACACCTCATTGAAAATTCAGATGAATCGACAATAAGTATTGATCTCATAGCTGCGTTTGGCTGGTTGGTTTTTAAGCATCCAAATTTGTTGGAACCACATACTGATAAACTTTTTGGACGGTATGTAGATAAAAATTTTTATATTTAAAAAAATAAGTTATTTTATTTGTACTTGATAGATTTTAATAATTTAAATTTTTATTTAAGATTGAATGATAAAAACGATGAAATTCGTTTTAGTGCTTTAATAACAATTATACATCTAATACGCCAAGAAATGATTAAAGTAAAAGGTCAGGTTGCTGGTATTGCCAAATTACTTGTTGATGATACTAAAAAAATTAAAAGTATGCTTGTAATAGTTCATCATTTATTGTTTAACATGACTAACTATATTCTTCTTAGATACAGCAAAACAATTCTTCGCAGATATTGCAGAAAAAGGAAATACTCTATACAATGTTATATCTGATATTATTTCAATATTATCTAACCCAGAAGATATGATTAATGAAAACGACTTTCAGGAAATCATGAAGTACTTATTAATAATAATCTGTTCAGTGTATGTGTGTTTTTTTACTTATTTTATACTCTTTATTTTGTTTTTAGAATTTTACTCCCTTATATTAATAAAGAACGTCAAATTGAATCTCTAGTTGACAAATTATGTATGAGGCTAAAAGAATCAAATAATGATGTGCAAGAATATTATTTATCCTACTGTTTATTGAATTTAAAATATACAGACAAAAGCTTAACTAAGCTTTCAGACAACATGTCTTATTACAACGAAAAATTAAGAAATCCTAAAGTATACAATAACTTTAATGTACTTATTAGTGCAAATTCTAGATTAGCAAAACCTACTACTAAAGAAATATTATCTGAATTAACTGAAAAACTTGAAAAAATAGTACAATATGAAGACTTAGCTATCCCACTTCCCCGAAAAACACCTAAAAACCGTAAATACCAATAAATAATAATCATACAATATTTTTTTAATTAATGTTTTATAAATTTAATTTTTTATTTATTTTTTATGCATATTTGTTGAAAGGTACAAATACAGAGAAAAAAAAGACATTAAAAAGCAATGTTAAAAAATGTGAAGGTGATAAAATAGAACAAATAGCAACAAGAACTAGTTCTCGATGCCATTCCAAAGTAAAAAGGAAATTATTGGATGATATTGAAGATGTAGAAAACAATGTTGATTTTGAAACTGATGAGTAATGACATTTAAAGGTACACTTTAATCAAATGAATTCTTATAGGTAGTAAAAATAAGTTATACATACTATCAAATATGAATTTAAAGAACAGTACAAATATTTTGTATTACATTTTTTGAAATGTATAGCTTTGTATGACTATTGACATAATAATTTTTCTACTTTTATATTACTATACTGTATTGAATGCTTTATTAAAACAAGTCATAGTGAGTACATCTAAATGTTGTGTTCAATTTTATATAAAATATATAATGATGTGTAAACATTTTCAGAAATATTAGAAATATAGACACATTACTTTATTTTATTATTTTATTGTATCTTTTATGCAGTTTGACATTGAGACTCTAAGGAAATTATTTTTTATATTTCTGCTTATTAGTACCTCATGGTTTATTTTTAGGGATGTGCTGGTTCTAGGTTCTATTAGTTCTTATTATTATCGGTTCTTTTAAAATAGTTTATTGGTACTGGTTCTTATTATCATTTTTTTAAAATAACACTGATGTTTTAAAAGCATCCTGCTCGTGGAGAGCACTTGTAATTGCGTTGTGTAGGCAAGTAAAAGAGGTGGCATATAGCGGGGCCATGGTGACAGTGTCATTGTTACCATCTAGAATAGAGAGCTGGTTCAAACAAACAAGTGAAACAAATATTGATCATATTATGTGGAGTCAATGTGCAAACTTAATGAAAGAAGATTCAAATTCTGAAGAAAAGCTTAACACAAATATAAATGCTAAAAAAGAAGTCCAATCTTATTTAAATGTCCTAAATATGAACTCAGATACTGATATATTCTAATACTGGGGAAGGAATACCGACATTCCTAGATTTAAAATATCTTTGTATTTCCTTCGTGAGTTGTTTTTTCTGAGACTTATCAACGCCTGGGTTGATTGTTGATAAAAAAGAGAAACTGACTAAGCCCAAACAAAGTTATAATGCTAGTGTTTCTCAATAAATATTTGAATAAATACATTTATACTTCATTTTTACTAACTGTATATTAAATATTAAGTATTAAGTAAGAATTAATAAATAATGTTTTGTTTCAAATGTTCAATAATATGATACAGTCTACACACACTCATTTTATGTCTTATAGGTATTTACTATTTTTTTATCTAAAAAGAACTGAAAATTAAACTAAAAAATTGTATAATATACATATTATACCTACCTATTATTTTTAATAATTGTTTTAAAAAGAACTGGTATCAAAAACTAAAAAACATTTTCAGGGACAGGTTAAAAATCACAACCGATTATTTTTTAAAAATTGTACTTGAGTGCGTTCTTAGAAAGACTTCTTGACTATCAAGGCATTTTAGGTTGTACATTTGTGCCTCTGACCTCTCACTTAGGAATACATGGTTAATGGTTAAACAGAGTAATAAGTATTTATTTTAGACACCTGTAGGCTGTACTTCATGATGATTCCACCCTTTCGTTAGCCCTTCTATACCAGTTTCTCCTTAGTTTTCATAATGGCCTTTACCATTGTATTATAGCCCAGCCACTATGTGCTCAGCCGTATCATTTTTACACTTGAGATCATTAGCTTTTATTCTGCTTGAACAGGAAGCTTTAAAAGCACCCATGTTCTGCAAGGGCCGGTGAATAACTGTGCTTACTTAATATGTTATTGCATTATTAAACTAATTTTATGCTAAATGAAATATCTAGGTATTTGTTAGTTGTTTTTTGCATTTTTGTACAGTTTATTCCTGTTGTCTTCTGGATTATTACCTTCTTAATACTAATTTACTATCTTGAATTATTAACGATATTTAAAGTCAAATCATTTTAGCTGTACAAGTATATGAATATGATACAGATTATAGTTCCTTAATGGCATAACTGAACTTTAAAAAGAAGGAGCTTTAGTAGTTTTATCATAAGTGAAATTGTTATTAAAATATATTACTTACTAGATTATAGGTTAACATAAAGAATAAAATAGGTGTCTAACCAAGTTGTTCGTCCTAAATTAATGGGATAATGATGTCACGGATTCTTTATAATATTATTAAATAGTTTGTAAATACATACTGTTGTTGGAACTTGAAGCAATTTTAAAACTGAAATACGTAGATATAAGTTAATACCTTTGAATGTATTAATATTTGCCATATAATTTATGAATCCTTTATTCATTTGAAAGGTAAGGTGTAATTGTGTAAACCAACGTCATTTTTAACTTAAATAAATTCAATAATAATTATTCTGAATTCAAGATCTAAGTCAGTAGTGAGTGTTCTGGATACATACATAAAATTTCGACATCGGTGTGCAATGTACATTTAATTGTAATGGTGAACGTAGAACGTTGGATTTCGGACATTTCAGCGTGCGTTATAGTTACTGTTAAAGAAAGTGCAATGGTATTCAGCTTAACTAAGAAAGTTTTTGTGGTACATATCATACGGCCTGTTGGTCTAGGGGTATGATTTTCGCTTCGGGTGCGAGAGGTCCCGGGTTCAAATCCCGGACAGGCCCGTGGTACATTTTGCAATTTTTTTCATCTCGTTGCAATCTCGGGCAACGAGTTGCTTAAAATGGGTCAACTAAACAGTACTACTATTTAGTAGTAATTATACTACAGAGCACGATATAAATATTTATTAAATATTAAACGTGCTACAGAGATTTTCTGTTCGCAATTAAGCTCGTAACGGTGATTATTATACTTTTCGATTCTGAACGGAGTAATGGAATCTATTCGTTTTACAATAATGATATATGATTTTTCTTATTTTTCTTTTGTGTCTGTCATCACGTTTTGGGGCAGTAAAAATGCTTCGATTTTCTTAAACAGCAACTTATCTGAAAGGAAAGTGGTACTTGGGCAAGTCAAAAATCAAACTTTTTCAATACTTTTTAAAAGCCTCGAAAAAAACCATTAAAAAATTACGAAAAAACGACAATTTTTATGCTAAATATGCTCGTTTTGTCTAACTTCCTTTTTTTTTTTTTTTAAATGCCCTAACTCAAAAACGAAATTTGCGTACACTTGAAATTTTCACCAAATATTTAAATTAGCGTTTTCTATATATGGTAACGTTTTCGAAGTATTTTGAAATTTTTGATTTATTTAGACATTTTCAATTTTCAATTTTTCAAAGTTTTTCTTTTTGAAATATCTATAAAAAAAATTTGGCTGTCCAAAAACTTTTGAAAATTTAATAAAACGTTCATTATAAGTTATACTGCAACTGAAAAAAATTGGAAATCGTTTCTCACAATTTTTTTTATAAGCCCATAAAGTTACAATGTGTCAAAATCACGATAATTTGCAAGTTATTTTGTAGATAAAAATTCATAAAAAAATTTCTACCGGACTTGTAGAAACAATTTTATGACCGTTTGAAATTTAAATTTTTACGAAATTGCATAAAATATCGATTTATTCTCAAATGATTTTAAAATTTTGTAATAAAGGCATTTCCTTTACGTTATATTTTTTTAATATTATACTGATTTTTAAGCAACTTATAGGCATTTGAAGTATTTGTTTTTTTACATTTTCTTTTTATAATCGTTGATAAAAAAAATTAGTTGATACTAAATACTATCAAATTTTATAAAATATTCCACACAAGTTGTTCTTATTGTCATTCAAAAAAGTGTTTGAGCAGAGAATATTGACATTATATATTATATAATACACCTATTCTAGACCAACATATCATCTCCGTTCAGAATCGTTGTTCGTATACAATGATACCTATCATTGCATTCAAATTAAACAAATCCATTGTAATTATCTATCCTATAAACTAGGGGTTACTACCCACTTTGTCGAATCCCAATTTGCCGACAACTCAGTTCGCCGACAAATATACCAGTTTTAAAATATTTTAAAAACATTCCCATTTCGCCGACAGTCTAGTTTGCCGACAAATTATAAATGTAGTTTCAATTTTCCCGATTCGCCGACAGATGACAATAATTTTTATCAAAAACGGATTTTATGACAGCAATAACACAGCATGTTGTTGATAAGTTCAATGATTAAATGATTTCCCACTTATAAAATCCAGAGGGAGTACAGATTGGTAAATGTAGTTCGTTCCAGCCGTGTGTACTGTAAAGTTCGAAATTTAATAACCGTTGAAAGTGCCATTTAAAAATTAAAATGGAATGGTTTATAATAAAATCAGAAAAAAATCATGATTTATTAGTAGTCAATAATTTTATTCATCGAGTAGATAGAATACGGAACAAAACCGAATATTATAAATGCATACAAAATTGCGGCGGTTGTGCTATTTTGAAAAATAAAACTGACGTAATATTAACAAAGCCTCACAATCGCCCAACACACGGAGTTGAGTTGGCTAATCGTGGTTTTCGAAATAAATTGAAAGTAAGTACAAATTTAGTAATTTTTAAGTACAAATTATAAAAATATAATATCAAATATATTATAACACTTATTAAGTGCATTATGTTCCGAGCCCTAATAATGATATATTATATTATAATAGGCAGAGTACAATTTCGCGCGTCTTACCTTTTTAGGTATGCGATTGCGCGTAGTGCCAGAATAACAAAAGCCAACATTTTAATTACTATAAAAATTACAAAAAGTTTTCTACAAAATGTTAACTTGCATTTTCTATAATTAAATCATCAATCGTCATCAACACTGTGGACGTACACTGTTTTTTACAGCACGTCCATCTCACATATCCATCAGCTCGCTGCCTGATAGGTACATCTAAATTTGTGCTCATTCACTAGCAACAAATCATTTCCTCTTTCTGATGTAATACGGCGAATTTCGTTTTCCATTTTTAAAAAATCAATACAAAATTTAACACTGTGACACAATTCAAACACCGAACACAACTGATGGTTGATTGATATAGTCACATCATGCCACGATTATAGTATAGGTATATTCGTACATGTATGGACATTTACAATAAAGATAATATTTTTGCTAATATAACCAATTCATTCTTAGTGATGGGAAGTTTGTCTGATATCAGCAAAACTAAGTAATAAATAATCTACTATAATCTACTATGGTATCGTATGGATTTACCATGGACCTATATATTTGGCAACGTTGCTTAAAACTTTAAATAATATAGCGCGTGCAACCGTAAGCTTAAAAAGATACCATTGATATGGACCGCGCGCAATCGTATAGTGCCCATTATAATTATATAATGTTTGTTTTTTTTTTCTAAACTTTGACTAATGAAGGAGGAACTTACTCAAAATCCCACGAAACCGGTGCCTATGACATTTAATGAAATTAGGAGATCTGTCATAACTTCAGGAATAGAAGGTGCTACAAATTCGGAAGTTATAGATGCTATTCCCGTATTCACCAGTATAAAAAGTTCGGGATACAGAAAAAAAATGAAAATGATTCCACCTTTACCGTCACCGAATATGGAATCATTTCAACACTGATAAAACACGGACAATTAACCACATAGAAGGTTGGCATGCACCTTTAAACCGATCTATTAGTCGACTAAAGCCAAATATATTTTTGTTGATAAACAAGATAAAAAATCAACAACAAAATTTTGAACTCGACATTGTAGTCCAGTAAAATGGTAATCCAAAACCATTAAGTAAAATGAAGTTTTGGAAACTTGAAGAAAGATTAACAAATGCAAAGGAGAGGTGATTATTATAAAATGGTTAATTTTTACACGTAGGATTGTTAATAAGTTATTTTGTATTTTATTTTAGATTGTAATCAAAAGAAATTTCATTATTGGACTACATAGATATAATAAAATATATATACATACAATAATTTTTGATTATTTATTTTTATTATTGTATTATTTACTTTTATTATATAGGCTAGTATAATATAATGTTTATTTTTTTATATAATATTTATATTCGGCAAATTGGGAACATGTAAAAAATAGTCGGTGAACTGGGGTGTCGGCAAATTGGGTTTTGGCGACGTGGGAAGACACAAAACTAGGTGCACTCCACCCCCTACTGTACAGCAGAGCGAGACCCATCCGGTTCTTTTTTTATTTTGTAGTTAAAGTATGTGTATACAAAAAAATTTGAATATAAATTTAAAAATTTACTTCTTATGTACCTATTCAAATATACATTCACACGCGTACTCGTGTTATCCATATACAATATAGGTACATCCAGTGATGTAGTCGTAATTTTTTTAGTGAGTATACGCTTAAATACGATTGATAATTAAACGTAGGGCCTTCCCCCCTATATGGCTATTTATACGTAGTTATAAATTTCATATTTATATTATATACTATAACCTGTCACAATTAAACCTCATATAACATAAAATTATACTCCCAGAAATATGTAATCATACATTTTATGACACTTGGGATTAAT
>JAIPRK010001292.1:0-77807 GCA_025469195.1 Chaitophorus viminalis | reverse complement strand
ACACACACACACACACACACACACACACACACACACACACACACACACACACACACACACACACACACACACACACACACACACACACACACACACACACACACACATACACACACACACATATACATATATATATAAATAATAATTCATTATTAATAAATATAGACTTAACTGTCGAGCCTGCGATCTAGTCGTTAGAACTTTATTATTATTATTATTATTATTGTAAGTAAACGTTCAGAACGTCATGTTCGGCTTTCCCAGTACAGATTTCGCTCACGGCTCGTACAAACTAATATTTTTTTACTATCAAAGTTTAATTATTTTAAATTCAGTCGAACCTATACTTTATGAACTTGGCGGTACTTTGAATAAAAAATGGTTAAAATAAAATAAAATGTTTTTTTAATTAAAAGTTTAAAAATTGTTTTTACTGTAAGTACAAAATTTAGGCAAATAAAATTTAATAACGTGTAATATATGTATATTGATTATAATATTGTACAATAATGAATAGAAATAATACTAATATAACAGTGTACAATTAGTGATTACTAAATAATTAGTGTATTATATAATCTATTAGTAAATAATCATATTCAATTAGTATAATAAGACACATTGTAATCTGTGACGATAGTGTCGAAAGTGGTATATTGTTTTCAAAAATCTATTTTCTCCAAAAACCAAATAAAATCATAACATAAAATACATTCATTAAATAGGTAGAAATAGTTTTTACATAAAATGCATGATTCCATCTAGGATGAGTGGAGAGATTCTTAGATCGGGTGAAAATCTACAGTAGGGCGAGTTACAGAAATGGGTGATTTTTCTTTATTAGTCTTTTAAATTTGAAACCAATGTACCATTACTTTCAAAAAAAAAAAAACGATTTCGAGTGAAAGAAGTTGGGAGGATCGGTATATATTTATAAACATGATGAATAATAATCTGTATTTATAAAAAATGTCCTGAGTTTCTGATCGACTGATTCAAAACCAACACATGGACTTGACGTTTTCAGGGACTCAGGGTATGTATTTGTATCGTTATCTAGGCGTGCAATAAGAATGCATTTTATACACTCGGCTCCTGATGTGGGTCGGTATATCTACTGTAATTATTGTTACCCGTTATTTAATACTTATGAGCATTACGATCTGATACTTGCGGTGGATTAAAATATTTAATATAAAACCACGGGTTTGGTATTTACTATTTACAGTGTTCGTCCTGTAAAATTATCGTGGTTAACCGCATGAGATAATAATAACAGTTACTTATAGTTATATTGTACCGCAGTAAACGCTTACTATCGTTTATAGTGTGTCGATTTTCAAATTAGACCAAAGTGCAGAGCAGATCGCTGTATTGAAAAACGCCCACTACTCAACGTACCAAACACTATCTAAATGCATATACATACGTATTAATGAATAATTTATTATAATAATTATTATTATTATTATTATTATTATTATTAATGTGTTGTTATCGTGGTCCTTAATGTTTTAAATTATTTATTTTCAATTTCAACCGATTTGATTATTATATTTTCCTCTTAACATTTTCGTACAATAAACGAACTAATTTTAGCGTATATCCCAACTGAATATTTTAATAAGTTCAAGAAGCTCGGTTAAGCACGTCCGACATTTATTTGATGCTCGAGTATTGTATACGATTCTGATACACACCTAACCGTGCACTTATTGACTAATCCCGATATTGATCAACATATTATATAATATTGTGATATGCATTTGTAAGTATGTTATTTTGTCAATGAATATAAAAAGTGTTTCAGGATGATTCGAAAAATGCAATAACTTTTATTTTATTCATTATTCTTCAATTGTTTTTCTTGATAAATTATATTCTATTTCGCTGCATTAGAAGTATATTAAATAATTTACTATGAAACTAATGAAACCAAAATTTTAAAATTTTAAATTTTATTCTACTGTTAAAAAAAATTCAAAATAAACATTTTGTACCATTGATTTTTACAAAAATGTTGATATTTAAAATTTCAACAAAGGTTTATCCGTTATAATTCTTTACGATTTTTCTAAGTTAATGAAAAAGTTAACTATAATATTATGTGCTACATAATTTTAACACGTATAATATTGTATACCACCATTAATTTAGATAGAAAATTTATAATAAATTAATGACCAAACTTTAATCAGAAATACTTACTAAGAACTAAAAATTGTAGAGTTTCAAATTTGAGTTGAAAAAGTAAAAATGAATATTTTAATACAATTTTCTTGTAGCGCTATACTATAATACATTTACTTAAAAAATTAAAAATAATGGATAGTACAAAAGTAATTGCGTTTGTCGAATTATACTGAAACACACCCTGTACAGATATAATATTATGTCATTCGACTTTGAGTTACCACTACTCGACTGCAGCGTATACACGTTTTGTAGTATATTTTTGTTTTTTCCTTCAAAGAACTTCAACGAACCAGATGTAATCTGTATAATTGCACATTTGGCTTACACAGAAACGCTATGTACTTACGAATTGCTTTGAGCAAAAAAATAAATAAAAAATAAAATCATCGCCAACTCGTACCTATGCGTGTATGATTACATCGTTTTATTGTCAATCATCGATATCCGTTACGACGCTGATTTATTATAATAATAATAACTGAAGGCACTAAGCGTTCAATAACCCGCAGTTATGTCCAAACTCGATAGATTCTTACACCGAACAGCTGATGGTATGCAAAAATTTTGGTAATGTATTCGGTGCGATAACAAGATATTGTATGTTTGCACTACGTTTAGTAGGTATGTAAAAATTACTGTTATTATATTATGTTTTATTTCTTAAATATGGTACGATTACCACTTACGATTTGGACGCGTAGTAACTAACTCATTATGTTACACTGTTGATAAAATTTGTGTTTTATAATTATAGCACAGTTTTAAATAATTGAGATATTATTTTTTTTATTTTTTTATTTTTTTTTTTTTTTTAGAACTTCTAGTAATAATTATTACAGTTCAACAATTACAAAAATAAATGTAAAAAGTGAATTAATTAAACATAATGATAAAGATGATAAAATATATCAGATAAACTATTGAAACACAGTCAATGTACAAAATAACAAAAATAATAATAGACAGTTAATGCCTTAATCATTTGTTTATTAATATAGCAGAAAGGAATGAGTTTATAATAGAAGTCAAATCGGAGAGAAATTTTGAGAGAGCTAAATTTAAATTTGGAATTTGTGAATTTATGTTTGGATTAGTACCAGCAGTAACAGAAACATATGATGGAATAGGTCGGGAAGGTTCGTTTGGGAGAGACTCGGATATTAAGTTTTTAGTCTGTGAGGCATTTTTGTGAGAATATGACCACTTGATTTTGTGACGATTTAGAATGGATTGGTAGAATCGGTACCCCCTGAAGTTGACCGTATGATCTTCGGACACATTTAGCTAGACTGGAGCGATCCTTGGTACAGAAGCTTGACTCATGAGCCTCGCCATTAATAACCTAAATATTTAAGTCATTTTTATTTTATATAACATTTAAACATCATAATATAATACTCAGTTTATAGAATTTCAAAGAATGTAATCATAACGTTTATAAAAGGCTACAAAATAGGAAATTCTCTTTACCACCTGAAAGTTTGGACGTACCAAATATAGTGTATTATAATATTATTATTGCACCGATGCCTTAAATTGTAACAAATAAACATTACCGATCGTTAAGTGTACCCAAATAACGTTGAGAGTGTTCAACGCACTTTGCTGTAGCTCGAACTAAAACGTTACCCTGTTCATAACTCGATCTAGTAATTTCACGTGCGCACGAACAGTAATAACAATAATAACAACTGCGACGATGCATTGTAAAGTATATATTTTATACATTGCCTCGCGTGATAAAAAGCACACCCGCTGCTTTCAGTTATTTCCCCAACCCCCTTGAATATAATTATGCTGTGCGACCGTTAATATATTTTGTAAATTACTCCCATGACTTTTTCATTACGGTTATACGTATAATGCTTATATTATTATTCGGAGCAGGAGCAAGGGCAAGTATCTGCCGTGCAGCGCGTGAAATATGGAACCCAACAAACAGCAGATTTTTAAACACTCGTACGTATTATGTAAGCATTGTCTACGCACTTTAAATTATCTACAGACCGCACCGTGTAATATATATATATATATGTTATATGTGCACGTCGCTGCTAATGCGTTTCCCGATATCATAAATCAACTACAATTGGAATGGGGTAATTTTTTGAGATCTCCAGCGGCAAATGTGCGCATTATTGTCGGACAAGACTCGGACGAAACGTGTTAATATTTTATTTTCCCGTTCATGAAATACCACGTGTTGTACGCATAACCAAGATCTATGTGTATGCTGTACGACTTATTGGTCATTAAGAAGTGTTTAATCGATGCCGCCGTCTCAGCAGTAAGTATTATTTTATAACACTGTGTTAACAGTCTCGCCTACAATAAGCGTCATATGTATATAATATTATATATTATGAACGGAACATAATAATATAATATAAGAGCGGTTGAAGCAAAATAATAGTCGTCGAATAAGTTCGATCGTACACTGCGGCCTAGTGTGCAGCGCGTTCGTTAAACGGATCCGGTCGCCACTCCAACGATACACATAAATATATATTTTACGTACCAAACACACATGATTAAGTCATACACAGCGTGGTTATGTACTCGTGTAAAACGCTCGTACGAAATAATATGTTTCCTCACAGGACACAATATGATGCACATATTGTACGACTTAATATCGAGCGGGTAATATTATAATACATGTCCTGTACTCCTGTATAAACACGGATTCGATTCGATTTTGTACAAACCCTGCTGTTACGTCGCTGTGGAAATAATTCCGTGAATGTTATTAATTTTTATTCCAGTGCTTTTGTCCTGGATAAATATATGGAGCTTAATAAAGTGAAATTATGTACTACATATTCAAGACTATACAATATATTACATATATTTAATACTTATAGTCAAATGTGTATTTTCATTCTTTAACCTTTTGGAAAAAATAACTATTGAAATTTAAATTCCTATAAATTTACAGTAGGTATACTTTAGGTCAATTTCCGGTACAATTTTGATGTATCATAAATTCGTATCCGAAAATCGAATAATTGGTTTCATAATTGAACGAAAGTATTTCAGCTTATAGGAGTGGGTATAAGCGTGCCTGCAATTAATACTGACTAATGGCTATAATTATTAAATTACTCTAAACTAGACAGGAAAACTTATACATTTACTTTAATTGTGAAACCAATGATTCGATTTTCGATTGTGATACATAGAAATATTATCAAGATAACTATATTGTATACAACAACTTGTATATTTTGTAATTTTCTAGAAATTTTAAATTCAAAAGACATTTTTCCAGCTCGATTAAAATATGAAAATACAAATTGACTATGAGTGTTATATATGAACATCTTTTATTAAATTGTACTGAAAAAAAAAATAATATATTTATGCCTATGAAGTTGATTTCATCGGGATCACCCTACGTCTTATGATATAGATTTTGAAACGAGTGTGCATCGTTTATATAATGTAAAAAATAAGACTAGAGATTTTTCCGAGAAGATAATTTTTTTTTCTATCTATTTCCAATTATTTGACTCGTAATTCAAAATTAAAAGCATTTGTTCAGATTTGTTTGAAAAGTAGAAATACTGCGTCCAAAAAACATTGAACCAAATTGTGCTAATAATATCTCTGAACAGTGAACAGATCATCAATATAATAATTAAGTCTAGTATATGAGGTGCATAAGCTTCCTGTATATAAGTTTTACAAATCGAAAGCAAAAGCTAAAAGTTGTCGGGATGTAACTTTGTGTGAAAATAATATCAAAAGAAATTAAAAGGAAGTGCGGGATAAAACAAGACGGCCGCGCCCCAATATTAGTATTGTCGATTGATTTTCAACCGCTTATAATCAAATTAAAGTCAGAACTAATATACGAATAATATTACTTAAGGGTACGTAATTCGATGAAAAGTTTGATTTATTTTAATAACATTAAATTGTTCAAGTTAGGGAAGGGTTAAATGAACATTTTAATTTTGCACCTGCAAACTTGCAAATTACTTGTAAAACGGGGCTGCTGTAAACTTGTAAACTGCGCCCAAAATTTTATCTACGTTAAAAAGGTATATTGTAAACTGCGCCCGAAATTTTATTTACGTTAATTTATATCTTCTTCGTTTAATTTATGTCTCTATGTTTGACGATTGTGTACTTTTTCAAGTACATCAAAGACATTTTATTTTTGTCAGGAAATACCAACACGTTATCGAATATCTATATTGCAATAATACGACAACTGACAACTGATGGTTATCACTACTTCCGGTATAGATCTGCTAGTACCTAACGTATTCATTTTAATCAGTAAAGTCACGATGGCTGAACAATTCATGTCGCAGCGCGAAAAATGCTTGAAAATTATTTCTAATTTTAAGTTTCGTAAAATTAATCGGCCTCTAAGTTCGGGTGAGGTTAAGTGGCGATGTACGGTCAAAACTTACAGAGCATTTTTAAAAACTGTAGGTGATGAACAAAGTTTAAACTATAACCACGAATCAATGAGTGATCAAAACCTTCAAAAGCAATTTGTGACTGGTATCGTAAAACGCAAAGCGACTGAAGATATATGAACCAAACCTAGTAAAATATTTTGTAATGGTATTAAAAATATAGCATCGGAACATTTACAGGTGATTGATGTACGTAATATTAAAAGAAATATATACAATGCTAGAAGAAAGATATTGCCTTCATTCCCTAAATAAATTGAAGAAATTCAATTAATTCTTCACGAATGCGGTGTTCAAACAAATATAGAGATGAATTATTTTTATTAATAAGCAACAAGGAGTTGAAATATAATGTTTTCAGTTGCATTTCTAATTTAAAAGCTCTTGCACTATCAAAATGGTTCTACATGGATGGTACATTTTCATACTGCCCTAAATACTTCACACAAATGTTCACAATACACGGTTTTATCAACGGCTATTACATACCACTCGCCATATGTTTACTCTCCGATAAAAGTACAATATCATATACTAATTGTTTAAAATATATTTGTGAATATAGTTTCCAAAATAATATTATTATATCACCATCCGATGTTGTAATAGATTTCGAAAAAGCTATTCATTTTGCATGTAATACTGTTTGGCCTCATATAAAGATACATGGATGTCGCTTTCATTTAGCTCAGTTTTGGAATAGAAGTATCCAACAAAATGGTTTAAGTAATGACTATAAAGATAAATATAGTGATATTAGAAGATGGTTAGTTCAATGTTACGGTTTATCATTTCAAAGTCCAGGAAGTATATCTGAGTATTTTGTAAATTATTTAATGAAATCAAAGCCTGACGACGAAAGAGTGACACGATTTACGGATTATTTGGTAGACATATATATTAGTGAAGAAGCTCAGTATCCACCTGAAGTATGGGCTCAAGCATCAGCAGAGCCAACTTTAACCACAAATGCATGCGAATCTTTTCATTCTCACTTTAATTCCAGCTTTTATACAACTTATCCAAATATTTTCATTTTTATAGAAAAATTAAAAAAAATTCAATTAGAAGTATATATTAAATTAAATAGTATAAATGAACCATTTAAATTTCAAAACTCTAAAATCAAAAAAAAATGCAAAAAATTAGAAAAATTAATTAATAAA
The DNA here is from genome assembly GCA_025469195.1 of Chaitophorus viminalis. Taxonomy (NCBI): domain Eukaryota; kingdom Metazoa; phylum Arthropoda; class Insecta; order Hemiptera; family Aphididae; genus Chaitophorus; species Chaitophorus viminalis. Next base: position 70,012 of record JAIPRK010001292.1, on the reverse strand, counting down.
TATAATAGTAATCAAATTCCAATTGATGAATATGTATCCACCATATGTTATTATTTGTAATATTTATAATTATTTAAGTATTTTACCTGTAATTTTACCCGGGCGCAGTTTACAATCGCCGGTAAAAAGTTTTTACAGATCTGAAGATTTTTGGTAAAAGTTAGTGAGCCAATTTCGAGGACCTATACATTGTTCAACATTTGAGACTTATGAAAAGTTTGAAAAACTACAAAATAATTACATAAATTTCGTCAGTTTCCGATTCTGTAATTTTTTTGTCGCGATGCCAGAATATGTTTTTAAAATATCTTTTGCGAACACTACAACTGAACCTAGTATAATGTTGAAAATATAATTTTATTAACCGGTCGAGATGCATTGATTTTGTTTTCATCTTGATTTGTTTTATAATATGGTCGTTCATTTGTATTAGTATCCCGGAACACGATACGTTCCTCTTTATTCGATTTACCTAATAATTTGCTTGGTAATCCATGACTTTTATAATCTTGGAGATGAATGAAAACGTAAAACTCAAAATATCAACTTAAAAACACAAAACTATATTAATTCGTGTCAATCAACTCTAAGTCACAGATTGTAATTTTCGATCTATCGGGCCATAATATTATATCCAGTATATAATTGTGGCCACTATAATTTAGGTACCTACATTCTCTAACTTTTAGTTCGATCGAAGAACGGTTTAGATGTATTGACAAATAACGGTACTATCGGTAAAAGAAAAAAAATATCATTTTTAACAATTGTAAATTTTCATTAAACAATTGGAACAGTCGAACAGATAATATCTAACCCTTGGTTTTCACAATTAGCATACGCATACTGTTCAAAGTTGACAAAGAACTACAAAATGGTGATTCCAAGAAAGTTTCACGTACTAAACGTAGCAGTTGCTAGTTATTGTATTATTTTTTCGTACTCATACTATATTTACTTCAGCCTTGGTAGACGTTTTGCCTTTCTTCGTTTTCTACAACCTACCATTCCCAAATAATGCATTTACAACGTGCGTTTAAAGGAAATTTAAACAATCAGAAGGATCACATAAAAAATTTGAAAAACTTTCAACGTTTCAAGTGTAATAAATCAAAATGACAATTTAAAATTTTTTTTTAAAATTTTAATATATTTTTAGGACATTGACAAACCGTGGTTAGTTGAAAATTCTATTTATCTAAGATGTTCGGCTATTAAATAATACTTAGGCTGCAAATACATTTTAGAAGACATCAAAGCAACCAGTTATTATTTTTGAAAAATATATCGAGATGAAATGTAGAGTATATTAATAAACATTTAAAATATCGAACATATACGTGAGTAAATTTAATACAGAATTATAATATTATGTATAGTCTCATCATTATCGTGTAGACATAATTTTTAATATCCGGTGGGAAGGAAAGTCGGCATGGAACTTAGTCATTTTATAGATTTATGGACAAGTAACAACAAATATATATATGTATTGTCATACTATACATGTATGAATAACATCAGTTCAAACAATATTGTAAAAACTAAAAATTAAATTTTCTCAAAAAGATGGTTTATCGTAATTTAAGTAGTTTTGTAACCATTTTCTAGTGTGGGTGGTCCCTGTGATGGTCGAGATGAAAGGTAAAAGGAGAATTATATTTGGAAGTTATTGGATGTATTTGAGTGGAGTAGTATACGAGTATACTGTATTGTAATGTATAATATTCGATATATTTCAATAAAAATTGAATACGATAAATTATTTTTACGCACTTTCCGTTTTCATAAAATTACTTAGTTTTCGTATTGATACTGCATCAGACCACATGCACCCATTCCCTTCCCATTTATTACACGTCTACGATGTTAACGTGCAGATCGACTATAACAGGGATGGCAAACCTTTTGAACACTGCGTGCCCAAAATTACCTTTTTTTTTTTTAGAGCGTGCCATGAAAAAAATTATATTTTGCTATATTATATTTCAATTGTATAATTAGTGTATAAAATGTATTAGTTTAGGTACATAATTAATAATAAATAATAATAATTATAATAATATTGCTTTGTTAATTATGAGTGTTTTTTTTATTTATTTATTTATTTATTTTTTTTTGTGTCTGAGGACACGACTTTTGGTAGTAAAAATGCTTCGATTTTCTTAAACAGCAACTTTTTTAAAAGGAAAATGAATTTAAATGATACTTGTGCGAGTCAAAAATATATTTTTTTCAATACTTTTTTTAAAAATTGAAATAAACAATAAAAAATTTACGAAAAAACTGGAAATTTTACGCAAAATCACGTTTTTACAAAATACATTTTTTTAAAATACTTTAACTCAAAACTAAAAACCGCAACATCTTGAAATTTTCATCAAATTTTTATATTGGCGTTCTCTATACATGGTTAAGTATTCAAAATATTTTGACTTTGAATGATTTATAGACAATTTAAATTTTCGATTTTTGTAATTTTTTTTTTTAAACATCTATAAAATTTAATTGGCTGACCTAAAACTCTTGAAAATTTAATACAAGGTATATATTAAGTTAAACTAATTATAACTAAAAAATATCGGAGATGGTTTCACTCAAATTTTTTTTATAAGCCCACAAATTTCAAATTTGTATAAAATATGTTAAAATCACTACAATTTGCAAGTTATTTTGTAGTTGAAAATTCATAAAATTTTTTCTGTTTATACTTAAGGTTCAAAATTTTAACACTAGGTTGTTCATAAGCTAATATTCAAAAATATATAAAAAAAATTCTACCGGACTTAAAGAAAAAATTTTATGACTGTTTGAAATTTTAATTTTTACGAAATTGCATACTATTGCATTATATTTTAATTTCAATATAAAATACTATATTATTATACACCCATTTTAGACAAACATATTAATTCCGTTCAGAATCGTTATTCGTATACAATGATATCTATCATTGCATTCAAATTTAACAAATTCATTTTAATAATGACCTATAAACGAGGTGCACTCCACCCCCTACTGTACATCAAAGCGAGACCCATCCGTTTTTTTTTTTTTTGGTCAATATTATTTAAACTTGTGTAAATTTATAATGATTATATTTACAAGGGAAACGTAAACACTAAATTAAATAATTTTTTACTATATTATACTCTTCTATTCTTAAGAATCCGTTCTATTTTGATGTGATTTTTGTTGTTGAACACTTGATGCCAATTCATTGATATTTGGTTTATAATTAGTAACTTTTAATAAAATACATGTGGCACTGCATTCATCAAATGCAAAATATTTTTACCTAATACCTATATTCTATAATCTATAATCTATAATATTATATGTTATATAATATATATAGTATACATTTTCGCGTGCCATTTCGGGCATGTGTGCCATGGATTTGCCATCTCTGGACTATAACATGAACGTAGAAAGTAGCTAATAGCATATAAATTAAAATTTCGTGGAAAACCGTACAACAAAATACATGTAATGTTCTTCTCGTGATGTTTGATATTAGATCAGATTACGCTAACATTAAACCTAACCACGTACCATTTGAATTATTGAACGCAAATTTGCCATGTTGTGCCTATTATGTTTGTAAGACGGACTAAACTCGCACTGGTGTGGCGTCCTAGTAAGGTTATATTCAGGCCCTGGTTTACCAAATAACGGGGCCTATAGTACAATTTGACATTGTGGGCACCAAATCTATATTTCTTTTAAGATTGAAATAAAATTGCAAGAACACAATACATATTTAAAATAATGGTGTATTGTGTACATTATTTGTGGCTTATGAGTAGTTTAATCATAAAATTGTGATAACATTAATACTTATTTGTGCAATATGAACTTAATGTTTAATATGACTTTTTATCCTATCTTTATTAATCAGCCATATAATTCGAGAGAAATAATGGTAAAATAGAAGGTGTACAACTATTCATTTTGTTTGCCAGTTATTGGCAAGCACCTATTTCGAAGAGGTCCAGTGCAAATTCCCCATTTGCGGGAAGGGTGAAGAGTATTTGTGGCAAGGGTATAAATTTGGTCCGGGTCATACCTAATTTAATACAAGGTGCGGCATAATGGACTCCCACATTTCCCGAGTGAATTAAAAAAAAAACGATACAAGATAAAGAAAAAAAAATTCATCTTTAAAAGCTATATTATATAAAGTTTTTTAAAATTATTTTTTAAAATTATATCGTTTAAATGATTGCCTTGACGAGCAACGGATATATGGAGCCGTTCTCGAAAGTTTTTCATCACTTTCGCTAGCATATCGAGTGGAATCGCGGAGATTTTTTGACGGATGGCCTCTTTTAGTTTTCCCTCATATGTTGGACTTAATTCCTGAGTTACCATTATCTTATATGGGCGTAATTTAAGATCAGAGTGCGAAAATCGCCTTAACGTTCGATCCGATATCCTGAGACCAGAGGCATGTTTCCGAGCAGAACGCGACGGAGACTGCTCTATCAATGTTCTTATTGCGGCAATGTTTTCCGGTGTTCTTACGGACTTGGGACGTCCAACAGGTATTTTTAGGCATTGCAGATCCCGTCGCTCTTAAATTTTGTACCCAATTCAAAATCGTTTTCTGATCAGGGACACTTTCGTTTGGATTCAAACTGAACCGAGTGCGAAATGCTCTCTGTGTTGCAATCACACATTGAGCGTTTTTGAAAAATGCGTCAATAACGAAACCACGTTGTTCACTAGACCACGGCATGGTGACGACTAAAATCCTTATTAGTAATCTAATCTAGCGAAATAAACCACTTTAATCTAATCAGTTTAATTACGCGCTAATGATTATTTGAAATCATTACGGAGTCCATTACGCCGCACCCTGTATATAAATCTAGTATCTGAACTTATTAAGTTCTAAAATATAATGAATAACTTTTTGTAGTATCTACAAAATTTGCTGCCATATACGTAGCTAAACTCTGAAGGTTTTTATTGTACCTACATCCGTCGGACTGCAGCATACGCTGTGTTCAAATAGCGAGACGGAAATTTTCGGTCCCCGGAAGAACATGCACGTGTATTATATTATATTGTATTGTACGTGCAGCGCGTAGAGTCGTATTAAAATTCTTCGAGCTCACCGGCGGCGGAAAGTGCGTAGCGTAATCGTTTACTGATTCAAAAGTGAAACGTTTCAGCAGCACTCTCCACAGCTAGGTACCTATGTACTTGTGTACACTTTATACATATATTTAATACGGGGCGCCAAAGGGATTTAATGAAATTCCGGACAGTGATCGCGCCTCCCCCGTCCACCATCACCCACGACTTTAGGTATTCGCTCCAATCAGTGTTCGGCAAACTACATATTATACACCACGCACATGTACACGGTGACGATGACGACGACGGCGACGACTAGTTTGCAAGTTCGTAAAGTCGGAACCATGTGTGCCACGAATACTTCATCTCGCACCGTCTACAACGCAAACCCACGGAATATATAGATATAAGTATAACATAAACGACGTGTAATATAAGTGCGCGTGAACCGTGTCTAGTCGACTTGGCACAGCGGACCGCGGGCGTTTTGCTCCGCAGCAGGTGAATTACAGTGGCCTACCGCGAAAATTGTCGTTTTTCATGCCGACAGAGAAAATGTTTCACACTGAACCACACACACATTGATGATAATATTGGAGCATTAAGTATTGGAAGGAAAATAGTGATTCTAATTGAAAAGAAACCAAAATACATGACAACGTTACCAGGCGTGGCGCGTGGAAACATGAAACCCAAGACTATTATGTTGACATTATATTTACGTATATGCATGCAAGGGGCAAAATGATAATTGGTTTTTCATAAAGCCAAAAATGTTGATTGGAATGGTTTTCAAACACGAGATTTCGCCTGGCACGTGAAATGAGTATGTTAACGTTTGACATGACGCGCATGGTACATAGAGTGGGCAAACGAAATGTCATTCCGATGTTCGTATTCGTATATACTATAATATCGAACTGCTGCAGGATGTGTAAACCAATATGACGCGGTGAAATATTTATGAATTTTTTTTTATGCGTTTGAACAAAATTGATTTTTATTCTCACCTGGAGGCGGTGGGGTCTCACCCGACATAGGAGTTTCGCCCGTTTATTATTATTAAAACGATTAAAATAAATTATGTATATGAACTGTAGCCATGGCAAAGTATTTAAAACATTAATTTATCTTACGCTTTTTTCCGAATAAGAATAAACTAGTGGTTACTGATTATATACCGCCCATTTTCACCGAGCCGAAAATATTATACCAAGAAACTGCAGTATAATTATTTGATGAGAACAAAGTTTTTCTGGACTAAATTTACGCGTTAAAGTTTATGCATTTGCGCGTACCTAGGTTTAATTATTTTGCTATTGACAAAGCTAAAATTACTATTTTTATTTTTATTGGTTTTGGTCATATATAACTTCATAGCAACGTGTTATATTTTGGTCTGCACGACAACGTCCTAAAACATTTTTCAAAAGATATAATTTACAATGAGTTTTTTTTTATAACAACCATTTTATAACTTAATGTATGAGTTATGTAAAAAAAAAAAGTATATACTACCTATCTACTTTTACTATTAACAATGATTTTTCTTTTAATTATGAGGTTTATTCCACCATGAAGAATTTTTTTTTTTTTTGTGTGTAATTAAGTGGATATTGATGAACAGTCATTCGGAAAGATTATTTTATTACTCAATTAAGTATTCAGAAAATAATATCTACCTCCTTAGAGGAAACCACATGAATGCGATTGGATGAACGAGATTTGGATTTTAAATAGAACGTTAATTAAATTTTTCTTAGTATTTATGTAACATACTTTTTATCAATAAATCGTCTTTTATTCATTGGTAGGTGAGAAACTTTTTAAGTATATTTAATGACTATTTTGGCTTAATGCTTGTGGTAAAAATAGTTGGCGAAAAGATTTTCTGTATTCATAGTGGTCTAAGCCCTGATTTACTTATTCATTGATCAATCGGATTGATTAAGAGGCTTACAGAGATACCTTTCCGAGGTATATTTTATGATTTATTTGGGTCTATTAATAAAAACGTTAACATTTTTTTATTTATTTAATAATCTAACTGTTAATGTTATTGTTATAATGAGGTATTATTCATTTTATTGTAATATCTTTTAGTTTCCATTGGACTGAAATCGCGATGCAGGTGTATCATTTACATTCTTTGTTTTTGGACGAACACAAACTCAGCCTTATGTGCAGAGCTCACGACGTTAGTAAGTACATTTAAATTACATTTAAATTTAACATTACTAATTTATAAATAAGTTTTCAGGTTGCTATGGAGTTCACTTTTGGGCTGGGTACTGTATCTAAGAAAAATTGATGTTGGTTGTTGAAATTGATATGGATGTACATTTAAGACCTTTTTTTAAAAAAAATACATTTCATAGATAATAACAGAGATAAATTTTAATGGTTAAATTTTTAAAGTACAAAAGCTTACTTAAAATATAATTAATTAATTAAATGTCTATGATTCTGTTTCGCGAAATATTTAAATCATAAATTGAGCATAATTATAAGTTATTAATTATATTGTCTCATTCGATGGATTTACAATTTGATAAACAAAAAATTACGGAATATGCTTATTATATAAATTCAACTTATTATTTATTCAACTACACTATACTTAAAATAATTAAGTTATTATGTTGGGTGTGGTTGCACAAAAATAATATTGCACTAAAATACCTATATAATATAATATGTGCATAAACAGGTTGATGGTGAGTGGAGACTTGGTTGTACGTTGAGTAGTTATGAGTGTAAAATTGTAAGCTGTAAATGGACAACTAGAACAATAATTTTATTAATTTCTATGATAGTGTTTAACTTGTATATAATAAAATAATACTGTTTCAAAGCTAAAATAACTCTCTACTCTAAACTCTAAACTTTAATACTTTAAACCTTATTCTGTTTTACTTTTTTTATTATATGTAAATACAGTTAGTTGTATACGTATTGTTAGCATATATTTTACTTATTATAAAATAAGTAAATAATAAGAATAAAATAATTAATTCATTATTTTATGCCAATTATAAAAGATTGATAAGTGATTACAATATTATATTTGACATTTGTATACTTTAACGAAGAAATAATATTTAATTTTATATATTTTAAGATGCTTGTGTAAATAATTCGAAAAATGCAATTAAAAGTTCAATAATTACTTTTTATAAAATACATTTTTACAAAACGTAACTTTTTTTTTCACAAAATCAACTCGATATAAATTTTATTATTGATTTTTAGGCCATATTATTTTATAATTTTTAGAGCATTAAATTCATAGACCTTATTGATATAATATATATGTTAGGAAATAAAAAAAAATACACCTTCATTATTATTGAATTTTTCCGTGTTTTTTGTTGGGAAATATTTAATATCTACTTTTTTTTGCATGGCATGTTTGAACGTTTTTGAGTCGCCATTGATTGATTTAAGGTCAAGAACTAACAAAAATCGAGAATATTAGTTCGAGTATGATGTACACTTTTAATTACGATTTATCACTGAGTACAAATACTTATAATGTTTTTCATGATATCATACTACGTCTGTCGAGGTCGTCTCTACATGTAAACACTTGAGTACAGAAACTGCATGTATATAACACTTGACGCCATCCTGCGATTTATTATAGCGGTACAAACTAGAATTATTTGAATGAGATTCGCATGTGTATACGGCGGTTCAAGCGAACATAATTAATCCGTTAGCAAAAAAACACACGCCAACACCGATGCGCTAAACTGTGAAGGAGCGAAAAAAAAAAATGATCTCAGAAAAACAAATGTTTATACTTCAGTTATATGTTAGGTGATGGGTTTACATTTAAAATGTATAACGCTATAATATGATATGAGGTATTATCGAGCAAGAATCTGTATCTATGTGTGAAATCTGATGCCAAATTTATAATGGTTCATTTAATGGGGAACAAGGGTAGAACATACATTTTTTTTCTACTTTTTCGAACCTCATACATCGGTAGGTATGTGCGTCTTCTTCCTTCATAAAACGTATTATTTTTACAATGTGGTTCATATCTTATCTCAAATGTAACAATGGATTTTTAAGCATTTAGGATCGAGTCTTAGGGCTTCTGCCAGAGTTTCTCGTGAGGTGGACCACTTTAACCGATGGTCAGCATTCAGCGACAATGTGCACAGCACGTGATGCATTAGATTATATCTCTTGACGATTGTCCGAAATTGCTTTGATGATTTAAATAATTTCAAGCTCTTTGGGATTATCGGTTAGAGCTCGATAAACGTAAAGTTACGGTCCCGTGTTACTCTTTAAACATAAATTCTTATTTTTTTGTCAAAGCATATTCGACCTCTGGATATTGATTTTTGCAATCTTTTCCATATGATATATTATGGCAGTGATGGCGAACCTATGATACGCAAATATTAAAAATATATATTAATTTTTCATAAAAATTTATCATCAAACAGTACTAGTCGTAGATTAAAATATTTAGTACACAGATTACAAAAATAAAATATCGAATCGAATATCTACACTACTGAACAATGATTACTTTTAGCATTTTCAATTAAAAAATCTTATTCGATAAGAACTATACTGCTACTTAACTATATTAATAACTGGTAATATTTTTTATTTTTTATAAGTTCAAAATTTGTTTAACATACTTATGTGCTATTTATACTTGTAGTGTCTAACATATTAAATTATTTAATAATGTTATGTTTGGCTTGTATTTAAGTTAAAAAAATGATCATAAAATTAGTTGACACGCAGGTAAAATAAATCAAATCTAACAGTTTTATTTGATACTCGGGTACAGAAAGGTTCGCCATGCCTGGAGTTTTGAAAGTGCTTGAAAGAGTTTCGATTACGTACGGTGCTGTAGCAAAGAGTTTTAAGAAACAATCAGCTAGGTTATGATGCCTCGAATATTGCACGGGGTCCGTTTACAGGTATTTTGCAGTACACTGCTGCGTTCGGTTGGAACGTGTTTGACGTATATTATATTAATGTTTGCTGGCTTCACGTTAAATATTCCACACCAGCTTCATGACTATGCTAATGCGGCCGAGAGTCTTGTGCATGATTATTTGGCGCTGAGCGTAGAAATGGTGCGCGATTAACTTAAAAACGCCTTAATAATTTACGAACACGATTAAATAAACACACCTTTTTTACTTTTACTTGTTAATGTTTAAATTCCCCGGAAAAACACCAGTTTCTGGGTCCCATTTTTCCATTGCGTTACGCGCCTCCGACTAAATTCGCTTAACGCGAGCCTATAACACGCGTCTAATGTCCGTTTGCCAATTTGCTGCGCGTGGACCCTTAGTTTGCCAATTAAATATTAACTCCTCGAATTAAATATATAATGTTTAAATTACATTCTTGACGCCATCGTATAGTGTGCGTACAATGTTAAATATTTAATTCAAGTATAGCATATTCTTTATAATTATAATTTTGTGTTTGCACGCATTAGAGACCTATACAAACATTCGCATTAAAGACATTGTAAGTATTTGTATTCGGTGATAAATCATAATATATATGGCACCCGAGTATATATATATATATATTTTTTTTTTTATTATTTCTTTTTACAACCTAAATCGATCAATGGTGACTCGAAAACGTTCAAATATTCCATGCAAAGACAGTGGAAATTAAATGTATTTACTAATTTTCAACAGAGTAATAGAAAAAATGTTATGATGATGACGGTCTATAATTCTATGTTTTCAATACATATACCAAAATCAATGAAGTCTGTGAATTTAATTTTCAAAATCTCAAAATATACACTATACAAATAAATAATACAATATTTATGACGGGTCTTATTGGCAAAAATAAAACTGTTTAGTTACCTACTGACTAAAATTATCAACTAATAACTTGTATTATGTTATAATAACTGTATCATTGAACGCAATAATGGGCATAATAATGTAATGAACCAAAATATAACAAAATCTTTGATAATATAATGTATAATATTGATAACATCTATTTCATAAAAATATTATTTATTTTTCTTATTTTTACGATTACAGGTAGGTAGGTGCCTACGGATTTTTAGATATTTTTGTAATGATTGTCCAATTACGATTGGCTGTTATTTTTATTCATTTGGTTTCTACTGGTATTGATGTAATATCGAAGACGCTAAGTGAAAAAAAAAAACAACAATGACTGTAGATAATTCAAAACCAGAAAAACAAGAGTCACTATTTTACAACACGGTACTTGTGCATAAACAGTGGAACAGTGCAAACATAATTATATTGATTTGGTTATTTTCATATTTAATGTGTTGCCTATATTATAGCGTTTGTTTTGCAAGCTAAGAAAATTTTACCTATTGTACCCATTTAGAATTTATACAGTTATAATATATTTATGAACTGTGGTGTTTTTTGAACTCACATTATTTAATTATAATAGTTTCTTTATGAATATTGTGATGTTCGTATAAAGGGAGTAGTTAAAACCGTGAATCATATACATTTCTTTCTCTCTCTCTCTCTCTCTCTCTCTTTCTCCCTCCCTCTCTCTCTGCGGACATTTTTGCAATTTCAGCGGGAGTTGCCGATTTTTTTTTTGTATTTACTATCATGATATTACAATAAGAATTACTACCCTGCTTAATTTATAATTTATCTTATCAAGTGTTATGCTGCTGCAAATGAGAACGTATCTTTTATGTTTACTGGTTTATTTAAATATTTTAAATAACATTAAATAATTAAATAAAAAACGGTAATAGCAAAGACACCTGTAATTTTACGTAATGTTCAAAGAAATGGTGCTGGCTACGACTAACTAAATTAACTAACACTAACATTTTTGAAATTAAATATTATACGTCAAATTATTATAACACGTTTTCTACACTAATATGAAGATCTCATATAAATTATGTGTCAACGACGACGACGACGACGTCACTGCAGAACTAGAACGAATGCATTTATATACCTACTATGTAGTATCTGAGCTTGTCAATATGCGAATAAGTGAATGACTGATCGTTGCTTTGGCTTCAGAGCGTGTCACGTTGTTTTCTGCGCAAAGTCTTATGATATCGTATACTTAGCAATGGATATAAAACATGTATATATATATCAAGTATGTAAGCACATAATAAGATAAGATTTCGACAACTCAACCTCTAAAGTGCTAACAATGGAAAAAATCACCGCATCGTAACCGCTGAAGCTGTTTGTATTGTAAGATATTTGTAGATTAATAATTCATATTATTGGCTAATTAAAGTCTGGGTAACGAAAACTGTATATTATATGTATATTATTATGTTAATGAACATGGTTCAACCTTTAGCCGGTTACGATGTGCATCATGTACGCTTACGTCATCTGAATCAGTGTCTTTTTATAATTACACTTTATGTTTTTTATGCAATCGTAGTTGATGTGCGATCTACCTAGCAGCGGAAATACACCAAACAATGTTTCTTGAAACCTGGTGCAGAACTGCACATATCTCAACGAAATATACAATATGTTATACCAACTAAAATTACAGTAAAGGCTCGAAAGTCCGGACCAATTCAGACTGAGCATCGTCAGGATTACCGGAGATTTTTCAAAATAAACCTACTCGACTAAGATTTTTTTTCCACCACATATATACTTCTTGCACTTTAAATTATAAAATAATGAGTAATAAAAAAAAATTTATAATTGTATGATAATTTAAGTATAGTATCTACCTAGTCAATATTTTTTTTCCTATTTTAATATAGTATTTACGAACAAATGGATTTATGGGCCACCCAGATTACCGCGTTCACTGGATTATCGGAGTTCCGGACTATCGAGACTCTACTGTATAGTTTAATTTTTTTTTTTCAACGTTATTTTTTTAGCACACGGCAATCACTAAACCTTCGCGCACTCGACATACGTAAAAGCTTGTTATTTGCGTCCCTCGGAGGAACATAAGTGTCTTTCGGGTCCGTGAACGCGTGACCACCCAATATTATTTTTAGAAAGACACTTCTGAGAGTGTAGGTAATTCACTATAGTTAAACCTGACAACCGTTTGAAATTCAAGTATATCGTTTATTGCCATCCCGCTATATAGCGTTATTATACCAGTATTTCTATAAAATGATATACGTTTTCGTATTGGTTTTTGAAATGTTTCAACGGTCAAAGTCTTATCTTCCCTTATTACATTGTTTATCGACGGTTAATATAACTAATATAATTGTAGGTACTAATAGTCTATGTCATATATCACCCGATCTTATGTGTATATATAAGTGTATAGTATTTATATATAAAAAAAAAAAAACACATATCAGTATTAATTCTTAGATATTAAAAATGTTTTTATTTAAAACATTCAACTATAGAATATTTTGACAATAATTTTTGGGAAGGCAGTTTGGAAAACACTTTTGGGATCCAAGCCCTACACTAAGCTTCTCGGATATCTATCGATGACTAATCTAATTTACTCATGATCGTTATGCGCACACTAGGTTTTGCAGAATAATATCGTATAATACATATTAATTATTAGTATACATTACACCAAGGGTCTCGTCATCATACCAACATAATATATAGTAAGTATTACCTATTATTATTATTATAGTATGTTGCATTTTCGATCAGAAAAATCGCTGCGATTGTTATACCTATGTATACGAGTCTATAACACGAGTTCTACATAAAAGTATTTGAGATAACATTCGCATCACAGTGTTTTGCCGTTCAAATAATACGGCCGTTTCGCGGAGAGAAATAATATTATACAGCCGCCATACTCCACGTAATTATAATGTAATGGGCACGGGGATTATGCGTAGTTACAGATGTACCTGTGTGCAGCGTGTATAGTAACCCGACCGATCTGCGGGACGAGGCCAGAACGATTCCATTCCGCCGGACTAATCAACTAATTCGTATGTCGTTCGGCTGCAGCGATAAATCGTTGCCGAACGGACACTTTGGCGTAGAATCAAATCGTGCAGGGAGGGGTCCGCCTGCTCACCATCCCGTGACCTCTCAACGTCCGTTCGCGTTTTTGCCCTTTATTCATACACAACGACTCGCACGTGTAATTTATCGTAACGCGCTTACACGTGGGTGTGTGTGTGTGTGTGTGTGTGTGTGTGTGTGTGTGTGTGTGTGTGTGTGTGTGTGTGTGTGTGTGTGTGTGCGCGCGCACGAATTACCCGTCGAAGGGATGAATCGAGGTCGAGTGAAGGGATGCGCGGAAAAACGACGACGGTTGCACCACCACGTGCATGTATATATATATATATACCCTTGGAGAGATCGACAGACCCTGTAGAGACGAAATATTTTAGGGTGATGCCAAAAACAAAACTCGTCCGAGCCCACTCGCGTCCTGGAAGAAACGAAACGTTCGTCCCGCCTTCGGTTTTACCGAATACTTAAAATAAACGGGTCTGGGCGAGAACAAACGCAAAATAAAAACCGATCCGGCCGTCGTTGCAATGTATACAGTATGTTAATTAATTGGAAAGTCAGTAGTTATTACTCCTAATATAATGCAGATATTGAAGTTCCGTTTTTTTTTTTTAACATAATATATGACTTACAGCCATATATCAAAAATAATTTTTTGTCGATTTTGAATTTTGGATTTTTTTAACCGTGGTAAAAGATGGGCTGTAAGTCACATATTATGTTAAAAAAAAAACGGAACTTCAATATCTCCATTATATTAGGAGTAATATATTATATTAGGAGTAAACACTACTTACTTTCCAATTAATTAACATAGTGTATATATATATATATATATATGCATGTATACAATCGCGTCAACGATTTTATGTACCCACGTTATCTCCGCTGTATTGACGACGATGTTCGTTTTCGTTTTACATATCGAATAGTACGCATTTGATTTTGAGTTGGAAACAATTTTTTATTCCATCTTGCCTCGTTTATTTCGTTTGAGGTTTGATAATGATGATGGTGAAAAAATTCGTTGTTCTCAAAAGTGGTTTTCTGACCGTCGACCTACTACCTTCTTTTATTTTTATTTTTTTATTAGAAGAAAATATATCTATAATATATCACCATACAGAATAATAAGTATATATGATGACATGATAACAATTGTTAGTAACAACATAATTTTATTCTTTGATACACTTGTAAATTCTATGGATAAATTATTAAGAAAAAAAAAAAGATGATTATATTGTTATAATAATAGGATAGCATTATAATGAGAAACATTACAAGTTTCCACTATGTATTTTTAAACAGTTTTAATTAGAAAAAAAAAAATTGTGTCTTGTCGGCTTTCGTTGAGGTCGGTCCTATCATTACAATAGTGTAGCTCGGGTATAGGTGTAATGGAAGGGAAGAGAGAAAAGTCATTATTTGTTATATTTTAAAATTTGATAAC
This sequence comes from Chaitophorus viminalis, assembly GCA_025469195.1. Classification (NCBI taxonomy): domain Eukaryota; kingdom Metazoa; phylum Arthropoda; class Insecta; order Hemiptera; family Aphididae; genus Chaitophorus; species Chaitophorus viminalis. Next base: position 54,502 of record JAIPRK010001292.1, on the reverse strand, counting down.
GTTATACAGTGTATAGTGTTTTAATTAGTGTATCATTGTATTATAGTGTGTAGTATGGAAAATATTTCGGTATAATGGGATTTAGCCAGATCATTAAGAGTAGATGATTTTAAATTTTTATGGAGATTTTCATTTGTTACGTGCCAAGAGGTGGAAGTTGTTCGACGTTGGCATATCGAATGGAACGATTGTAAAGTTCCGGTATTGGATGGCTTTGCAGAACCCTAAAGTTGAATACCGTAGAGCCACAACGAACGGATTATCACTTTATATTATATTGTCACCTTGTTTGTTAGGGATAGTTCGGACTTTAAAATAGGTTCAATGAGGTTCAGTCTGAAGTTAACTTGTTTCTGCTTTCTACTAGAGCTCCATGTAAGACGTTTATCCAATGTTAACCTTAAGTACATGACTTTCGTTTGATGTTTATAGGACTTTGTTGTTGTTGAACGTGACAGGTGGGCGGTCTGACCGACTATCTATTTATCGGATCATGAAAATTAACCATGACTTAAAGTTAAATTAAAAATTAAGGACTAATCGGAATTATCGATTAATCGTGTAGATTTTCTCGCCGACCGTGTAAGCCCGACCGTCGATGAACTCTACAAATACTCCAACACAGTGCCCCGGAACGATACGCGTGCACGTGTAGCGCCGCCGTTAGAATGCGAAACGAGAGCTATTCGGTCGGCGCAACAGGGTACATTTTATATTCATGGAGACTTCGTCGTCCAAACCGGAAAAAAGAAGACGACGAACAGGTGCAAAACACAGAATATTCACGTGAAATAGTGTACGCTTACTGCAGGCCGTAGTATTGGGCTGGCAATAATAATATCAGCACAGAGCCCGTGTGTTTAGTACACGGTGACGTATATACATAATATAATATATTATGACGTAGTTGAAACGTCTGTCTTTGGTCTAGATAAGTCGTCACGTTCTTAATTTAATTAGAACCCGTTAACTGAAATTAGGAACAAAGGCTTTCGGTACCTAACATTATTATAATGAAATCAATGGCGTGTATATAACATACAATATTATAAAGGATAGGAGACGTCATAATCTTGATAGCGATAATAGACACGAAGGGTTCATCAAATTACTTGAATTAAGAGGACAGCCTACCCACACCCGTTTCGTTGTTTCCATCTTACAAACGTAATAGATAAAACATGGCAAATTTGCGTTCAGTAGTTTAAACTTCAAAATATGCAGTGTGCTTGGATTTAATGTTAGTGTAAACTGACATATTATCGAACATTATCTGTGTTTTGTTGGGCTATTTTTTCCCAAAAATTTAATTTTTAAGTGAGTTACGAGTATGTGAAATATTACGATTTAAAAAAAAATTCTTAAAAATTAAAATATCGTAAAAATTACTGTTATAATTTATAAAACGTACAGTTTCTAATGTTTTTCTCAATAAGTTTATTAATAGGCTAGTTTATGCTGATATTATAACTAACAACACAGTTTTTGAACTACTGAAGGCAAATTTGCTATGTAGTAGATTTGTAAGATAGAGACAACACATACGGGAGTTACGTCCACTTAATGCAAAGTCGTAAAAATATAATATTGATAATGTTATTATGGGTAGAGTACGAAAATATATAGTGTATATATTACCGGGGTAATGTATACAGTATCCACCTTAAATCTATACAATTTACACATTATCCGGTGTGCTTTGAATATAAAATGAAAACATGAAGTAGAGAAAAACCAAATCATATTAATCTGAATACAATAGTTTATTGTAAATAAAGCATTATTAAGTTAAGCACTATTTTATACATGAAAAAAAAAATTGAAAAATTGAAAGGTACAGTTATTTATCGGATGACATTTAGAGTTGTTAAGCATCTTTTCAGATTTACATTGACATTTATTTGATAAACATTTACTTTTAAAGATACATTTTTTAAAACCTCGACAACCGTCGATTGTGCATTACCAATATTTAAGGAGAGCATTTTTTTTTTTTTTTATGTTACATTTCTCTTTTTGAGAACACTTTATTTTAATAAACTATTGAATAAAACTTGAATTAAGCAACAAGTGATAACGAAATCTGATAGTACTATTCTGATGATTATAAAACCTTTAAAATTATACAATTTCAGTGCACACGTTTTATTATAAAATTATTTCTACAAAGTACAATATTATTGATATTTTATCGTTTTTTTATTTTGTCAAAGCACTTTATTCACTCAAAGATAGATAATGTATAAAATAAACATTTTACAAATAATATTTTTATTTTATTTTATCCAATAGATCTGGGTAGAGTTCACATTTAATACATATATATATATAGTTAAACTGTTATCGAATGCATCGCAGTACACATTTGTCTTGTCTTGTTCGTTTTTCAATGATATTATTGCTTTCCGATGTTCTAGTATTAATTCCTTATGTAGTTCAGCTGTCTATAGAAAATGAGATATTCAACTAGTGAGTTGAACAAGAAAAAATAAATATAGTCCGTAAAGACGAAATTTAATCAAAGTGGTTTTCTTTCTTTGCCAAAAGTTTCTAATTAAAACAATTTTGTTCATTGGTTATGAATAAAATTTAATAAAAAGTAGTTTTCGTTATTAATGAATTTGGTATGTAAATATAGGGAAAAGTTTTAACTCTAAATATTGTTCGAATAATAATTTGTTCAAATCCTAAAGGAAATTTATTGAAATGGTGTACACAATGAACTATATAATATTATACGAATAAAAAGTTTTCTCGTTTCTTTAATAGAAATATTTAACTAAAATACTCAATACACCGCAGTAAATGGTCTCTCCTGAAAAGTAGTCAAAATACCTAAAATACGTTTTGCATTGTTACCACGCAAATATGAAAAACAGGCGTGACATTATCATACGTACATAATTCGAGTACAAACACCTAAGTGACAGTGAGTAAAGTAAAAATAAAAATGTTCTTAATAAAAACTGTTAACATAGGGAGACCTTTAACTACTCAACTTCGATAGTAAAACATTTTTATTTTTAAATATAGTTACAATGATTTTTAAATAGTCATCGTTCTACATATTTTTATTTACTCCTCAAAGTTCTTTGTTATTAAATTTACTATTAAAATTAATAAGTCCAGTAATCGAAATAATAAAATTTACTTTTTAAATAATAAAGTTCTGTTCTATAGTAAAGAAAACTGAGTAACTTTCTTATTCCTTTTTTTTATTTAACAACGTTCATTTGCTCAACAGTTATTCCGGATGATAATTATTATTCCGAAAAACAATATAAGTGGTATGGACTGCAAGTGACAAAGCACGACTTATACATTTCTTTGAAAATACATTTGAATATATTTTGTATTTTACGTTTTCATAATCACTTAGACGTTTGATATTTTATTTAAATTTCCTGCATGAAATGTACTATAGAAAAATTGGAAACACATAATATTATTATTTTGCTTATCAGTACATTAGGCGCCTATTGTCTACATTAAACTGAATTCATAATATTTAACAATTTTCGTGTTCGAAAATCTAACATGAAAGTTACATTTTTAGTGCGAAAGTTTAATGCACAAATGTATATGTATATATGCGGTTAAAGTTCTATAGACCGCGTTCATGGAGATTTTGCAGTTAATAAGTCACTATGTGAAGCCTAATGAATAGGAAACAGATTTTATTGTCAAAACATATTTTTATTGGAATAAGATATTTTTAATCTGATAAAATATGTGTATGATTCAGATCATTCTTATTAAAATAAGCCCAATTTTATTTTACATATTTTTACATATTTGGTAAAAAAGTGCATATTTTAGTACTTATTTTAGTGATTTTCAATTTTTGACGACTTTAAACATTATCTGTTTCGTTTAAATTAACAAGACTAGTAATTTTTGACGACCACCAAATATTATCGTTATCTAAATGGCATTTAAGTACTAGTTCAGTACCTCTTGTTAATGCCTGACGATATAAATATAAAATAAGGAAGTGGTACCTACATTGTCGAGTATGTAGGTACTCGACAATCGCCTTTAATAGCTCATTAGAAATAATAAGATGTAATTATTCCGAGGTTGATCAATTAATAGCGACCATTAAAAAAATATTCAGACAATTAAACAATTGGAAACTAAAAACATGTCTTTGATAGAAAGCATTAGCATTGTAGAAAATCTGCAGATAAATTAGAAAAAAACTCAAGGGCACATGGGAGAAATAGTCAGAAACAAATTTGCCAATATCATTAAAAAAAATTTTGGATTTCAAATTATTAAAATCATAAGAGATATTTTAATTGGTAAAAATCAACAAGGATCTCTGGACATTGAATTCACTCCTTCTGATATTGTGAACATGAATTACGCCTCTATCATATTTGTTAACGTAGAACGGTCTTTTAGTCAATATAAGTGTATTCTCCGACCAAACTGTCGCAATTTTTCATTTGCAAACCTTCAACAATATGTTGTTTCTCATTGCTTTATTCCGGAATAATAGTTTTATATACCTACATCGTTTTTATTAGTAATGAATGATATTAATAATTATGTGACACAACGGCGATGGAAGAGATTTCAATTGCTCGCCGATCGAACTTTTTTATGTTCGTTTATATTATACCTAGTATTGTTTTGCATCTATGACGTTGCTTGTTTTGCAAAACGCTTATCAGTCACAGATAGTTATATTGTATTGTTGTCCTAAATGTCTTTACACACCACAGCACACAGGATCGTTTCGTAAACGACGTATTCCCTGTACTCGTAATATATATATTACAAATATAATAGTATGTAAATTACAATAACAATAATTTATTCCACGAGATATTGAAATCTCGTTTCGTATAACATAAATACTATACCAGTATACCACTATACGGGTTTTTCTTATCTTCGGTAAATAATGTTTGTTGTAAGTTGTACGTAGGCCATGCGAGCTCGGCGTTATTCTTTCAGAATGTTCCGAAGCACGTTTTCGGACAACTCACATAAAAAAAAAAAAAAAAAAAAAAAAAACAAAATAAAACTACCCACTCGCTTGTACATAAATCATGTGCAGACGCGCAGAAACACGGAATCGTCGTCGGAACGGTGTTGGCAATGAGTTTAGTAAGTTTCACTTGGGTAGGAAGTAGAAAATGAAAGAAAAAATAATGCAGTGACATAAAGACAGTGTCGATTCAACCCGTCGAACGCTGAAACGTAAAACGTTATATCGTATAGGTCTCGATCGATGTTTCGATGCACTTCGCGGTGTTCGCTAATTATTGTTATTATAGATTATACGTCTATGCAGTGATGTAAAAGAGTCATGTGTAGTTTTCAGAGTGCATCTCCAATAACGGCGTTCAGTTCGCCCCGTTCTGCAAACAAGATCTGAATAATACTTTTGTATAATACAGAGTCCGGCACCGGCCGTTTCGATGTTCGCACAAAATTTTTCTTAAAAAAAATATTCTGAAACGGTTTTTTTCTTTTATTATAACTATACTGGTGGAAATACTAGTGGAGGGTTTAAGAAAGTTGGTGGCGGTGTCTGGGCTTAAGATAACTTGATAGTTTTCCAGGCATTGTTAAGATAGGTAGCAGAGAACAAGAGGAATAAACACAAATAAAACTCCTAAGCTGTAATAAAGATTAAATGATATTGTGTGTTAGGCCACGAAATAACTATATGGTTCCAAAAATTTGTACGAGTTTCATGTTAACTAAACAATTCATATAAGGAAATAGAAACACCTACCTTAAAGTATAAGGCCTTTCTCGGGACCAGAAAATCTGTTATCGTTATCCAATAATTCGTGTTAGCCGAGTTAGTGTTAACGAGGGAGTACTTACGGTAGTAACTTTTGGTCTTGACAAAACAAACTTCTCCAGTTTATCGACTATATTATATACTTACGGTTAAAACTACTTCGCGTACATACAATATGGTTATACACAGCATGATATAATTAAGGACAATTTGTACTGTATTTAACTGTAAAAATTAAAATGTATAATATATACAAATCAATGATTTACCATTACCAGTGTTGAACAAATGAATAATATGAAAACTGCAGGACGTGTAATTTTAAGTAATATTTATATAATATTAGATATAATTACGTAAATAAAAGACCCCGAGAATTTGATACTTATAATTAATTATTCTTTGTTAGGCTTATTAGCTGTATATAGTATACTAACCTTAAAGCGGTTCCTTCGAGGTCAATGGTAAATTAATAATTACAGTTTTATATTTAAAAGACAGATTCACCAATATTAGTGATATCAGTCACCTGCATCTCATTTCCGACTCCAATCTTCAGTCCTATGCTTTTTCATAGTCTTAATGTTGAGTTGTATTCTCGAAACACCATTGTTGAAAAAATGTGACTAATTGACAATAATAATTGTTTTAGGTATTGATATGATTGCAGGTTTTACTTCCAAAAAAAAAAAAACGCCATCTAAGTATTGTAATTAAATTCCATAGATGTAGAATGCATTGTATAGAAATATGAGTCGAGTCCTCCTTGTATCGGGCACAGCCCGCAGTGATTTTGGTGGCGCTCACAATAATTGGTGTACGTATTCCAGTCGACTGATAAGCCAAGTGAAGACACTACTGATACGTATGATATGTCCACCTTGGTTTAACGCTTACTTCTCATGAACGATGTAAACGTATCACGAACAACAGCTATTCCGAGGTAACTTAATGTATTAAACGCTAAACGCACATTGTCGTGCTGCTGCAATGACAATGGAATCGATCAACACCGCCCTCACGCAAGCACGCAGGGCACAACGGGTGCATTATATAGTGCAGCGATCTCCAACCTACGGACCGCGGGCCGAATGCGTCCCGTCAAGCTTTTTTAACTCGCCCAACAAGCTAACTTATGTTTTGAAAATATTATAATAATTTTTAAATTATTAATTTTCTATTTGAAATATTATTTATTTATACTGTAAATTATAGACTACATATTTTGTTTTTTACAGCCATGTATATCAAAATAAAACATACGATTTTAAATTGTCAGAAAATAATTCATGTCCATCCTCGATAAAATTTTCTAAGTCAAATCTCTGAGTAATTTTGGCTCGCGATTCCAAAGCAAATTGAAGATTTGACCCTCCATAAAAAAAAAAAAGGTTTGAGACCCCTGGATAAAGTGTTCTCGATGTCCCACGCGCTTTACACGCGTACGCACAATCGGCAAAGAAAAATAATAATTACATAATAATATGAGAGGAGAAAAATAATAGGTAGCCGTCGCGAGAGGCTGTGCCACAAAGGAAACGGGCAAGACGACTAATCGTATGCACGTATATACAATATGCGCAGGGCCGACACATGGTCATGGGGATAGTATCCGGCGGCGGGCGCGAGAATCTGACGGGAACCCTTTTGCCAGGATTTCGTAACGCGCGTATGAGCCGTATTTTGTCACCGTTTTTGGTTCTTCTACTCGTGGCGACCGCGTGATAATAATTAAAATAATAATAATCATCGTAGTAAATTGCCGTCACCGTATCGTATCGGATTACATAATATACACGCCGCATTAAATAACGTAGTGTACGCAAGAGGACGCGAGATTTTTTTATACAAATATAAACGTGTATAATATAATATATAAATATCGGTTCCATTGTTTGTGTTATTCGTGCATTAAAATGTCATCGCGCGATAGTAGGCAAGCGTACATATTGTGTACGTATGTTCGGACAGTTTTCCTCCACTATTACAATATGATAATATAACACGCGTTGGTAGTGGTGAAAAACTTTGCAGACATACGTGATGCCGAACGAGAGAAATCAACGTATCGTAGAATATTCTGGTCGCCTACGATTGATGGCGTGTTATCCACGAGCATCCTCATTGGGGGGGGAGGTTAGACCTCCATAGACTATAAAATTACAACATTTTAATCACTGTATTTACTAGGTACCCCCCGTTACCTTGCGATATAGTTTATAAGATACGATATCTCCGGTTAATCATTTTCGAATATCGTATTCTGCGACATCTGAACAATATGATAAACATGTGCAATGTTTTGTGCATTCTTACACAAAAATATAAAAATATCTCGAAATAAAATCACTAAGTTTTCACCGAAAAAAGTATCCGATTCTTTTTGGGAAATATTAATACGCAGCAGTATTTGTGCGTTTTAAAACGCCAGTTCAAAAATATAATAATATTACAATACTATATTTTCCACGGAGCTCTTTTAATTGTGATATTTAAAAAAACCATCAACCGCATATACCAGAGGTGGCCAACATAGTTAATATGTTTACGAGTCACATGGATAAATACAACATAATACCAAGATGTTTATATTTTATCATTGATATTACAATAGTGTTGGATGTACGAAATTGATTTATTTCATTATTTAATTATTTATCTGTGTTTTTTTTAAATTTAACTCTATCGCTAATACTATTATTATTGGGATTTTAAAATCGAATAATTTGATCTAAGTAAACGAAGCCAATATACTACTTACACAGCCGATGATGAACATATCAAATTCCGTGTAATTTCAGTATATTATTTTGTTTTGATTGCATCCCGAAAAAATTAATATTCTAATAATTTAATAATTTTAAGTAATTATGCTTTTTGTTAATAAGACGTGAGGCACAAGTTGAACACTCCTGGTAATTGGTATATATCTGTATAGTTTTACTGTACATATATAGTGATACAGATGTTTAACTCTCGAAATAAATTCGTGCGCACGGCTATAATTATTATGATTTTTATTGGTACATCGCATGCGTGGTTATAGTAATATTATTTTCTTATTTTAGCTGCCACTTTGGAACTTTTAATCAATTCCATTTAACGGTTTTCGAAATAAATAATATTATCCTACGCTCGATTACGTTTTTACCGTCAAACCCCATTGGATTTTCATTCGGTCGAGTACCTAACGAAAGAGAATTATTTGATACGCACAAATTACACACGCCTCTTCCTTTGCCATATATAGTTCACGACCACGAGTACTTAACCTATAAACCGTAGGTACTAAGAAATGTACAGGGTGTCCCTGTATTGATCTATTTAGAAATTAGCTAAAAAAATAAATTTTATTTTTCAAACAAATACAAAAAAGGATATATGTATGTGCAGTTTCAGTATAACACCCGAATATTATAATATATTGAATAATATCATTTAAATGTCCTCCTCTATCTTTCGTTGACAGGATATATGTGATAATTAATTATCAATATCTGTTTCGCAGTTCACTCTGGTGAGATTCGCAATGACACGTTGAATTTCTCATTTTAAATAATTTATGTTATACAGTCCAATGTTTTGTTGTGTAAACTTGGGATTTGACAAATCGCCAAAGGAAAAATTACATAAACTTGTTGGCCAGTTCACATCACCTCGACATGCAATGAAGTGATTTGGAAACATCTCATCAGTTCAATGGTCTCTGCTAAACTATGGCAAGTGGCACCATCTTGTTAAAGTTACATGTTCTGGGAGGTTCAAGAAGAAGCAAAAAAAAAAAAAACGGTGATCGTATAGCGGTACCGTTCACCATTAGCATGATTAAAAACTCATTTTAAAAAATGTTATTTTTGCGACACCCTGTATTTTATTCAATGAAAAACCGCTTAGGAATAAAGTAAAGTTGCGACTTTTAGTTTTGGACTACTCGTTGATACGTTTTTATACGACGGACTTTTATGCTACATTATAATTTGAACTTTAACGACGTAGCTATAATAAAATATCCCTTCTCGGAAGCACCAACAATTAAATCATAATGCGCATTGTGAATGGAAAAATGTACAATTGTGCAACATTTTGTTTGCGTAACTCAAAACATTACCGACTGCAGCTTACACTGTTGATATTGTTTTGAAAAGAAAAATTGTCATAAAAATGCCAAATTAGTGGGGAACTGGGGCTGGGGTGATTTACGTTTAAAAACAAATCGAAAACTTAAAAATGAACGAAAAAGTTACAATTATTGTTATTATTGATGAGAACTAAATTTAAATATATGTTCCGTCTTGTGACTGCGTCTCGACGGAACGACGATAACATGCGCGTGAAACGTATACTACGTCTGTTTAGGAATATATTCCCCGAAGCCGTCATCGGTGACGGGGCACCGTTTTATAGAGTTTTAAATAGGATCTAGGAAATTTGCCATGTTTGATTTCTCTCCACAATGTTCCACAATTGTATCACCTTTGTCAGTCCTTTCTAAAAAAATTAAAAATCGATTTTGCTGATATTATAATCAATTAGTAAATCCATTAACTTTCGTATAATGGCAAATGTTATTTTATTTGACAGGTGAATATAACGCAGAAAACATGAGGGTAGCGAAATCACGCACTCCAACACATCTTCTAATACCGTAAAATTAACGTAAATCCCGCACGAGTTGAAAACCTCAACATTTAAATAGGAAGGGGGTGGGAGCGAAATGTATGTATAAAATTGAGTTCTCCTCCAAAACCGTACAACAAATAACAATCATATCTAAATTAGTCTAGATCACTTCGAGATCGTTTTATTAATTAATATTTTATTAATACACACTGCATCACTTGTTGTATATTTTACTGTGAATGTCCACAATTGGTGAATGCTGACAGTCACCTGGTGAATGTCAACATACATCTAATAAATTGGTTAATGTTGATAAATTAAAATAATACAGACATTTACGTTAGGATTTTGGTCAATGTTGACTGACATACACAACATGGTTTTGGTTAATGTTGACATAAGTACATTATTAAAGTACTATAGTTGAATATATATTATATTATAAAGTAGAAACAACATATTGTATTTAATTAAATCAAAAAAATTATTACTATTATTATTAAACACTATTATACTATATATATTTGTATTATTATTAGATATTTAAATTATAATTATTTTATAATATTATTTATTACAACATAACAAACTGTCATGACATTGTATACTCCATAAAATATCAATATTTCTACCTTTACACTTTTTTGTAGTACACTTTGTTTTACAGTTACATCTTGTATATCCTTGCCCACCAATTATTGAATTTGATATCTTAAGGAAATTTGTTGATCCCTTTGTACATCAGTAATTGATATTAAATTTTCTTTACACACTGAAAACTGGTTTCTGGTGTATAATCAATTTATAACACCATTTTTGGTAGCTAATTTATAAAAACCATTATCTACTATATCTAATACTACAGCTAAAATATTTTGAGGACCCATTTTACTACGATCAACATCTGGAACTCGAATACGGACAGCTTCTCCAACATTAGCCGGCTGAAACTTTTGTTTAATAATTGTGGCCCTTCCGTTATTCCTAAATTAGATTAAATAATATCGGCATTTCCAACATTCACCAATATCGTTGTATTAATGTTGACATTCACTAGTGAATGTTTACTAAGATCACAAATTTAATCAATAATTCAACATTCACCAAAGACTTTTGTGTACGACGACATTAACCGGTGACTGTCAGCATTCACCAACTGCGGTCATTCACAGTAACATATACATTGTATACGCTTGCTCGATGCGTGCGATCAGTATATATATATATATATGAGATTAATTGTGATTTAACAAATTATTGACAGTAATTATTGCATGCACGTTTGGGTCATTTATCCTATAATATGATGTACCCACTATTTTTTTTATGAACAATCATTAGTAATGGCCGATATTGTATTATAAATATTATTTGAAAAGTTTAACATCATGTTCGTTGTGCAAAATGACTATAGGCTTGGAAAACATACAGCGAAAGATACGAAAACTTGTAGAAAAAACGCGCATAGGTTATTTGAACAAAAATATATCCAGAAAGAAGACAAGATAATATGGTATAGTGACTAAACGGAAGTAAGTCGAAAGGAAATTGGTACAACTTTTAAGTAGATTATAGGAGACCATTATTATTATAGTTTATTCTTTGAAGTAACTTTTTATCCATTCCGCGGTAGAATACTGCACCACGGCATGCAAATTTAATTATATTACACAACATAGATAAAAAATAAATTAATAAGCGACTGGTTTAATCATGAATGAAAAAAAATCTCTCTCGTGCAATGTAATTTTATTTAGCAGTTCATAATGCGTACAGGGTTCTTATAAAAGACGCGAGTGCACAATATTAAGCGGTGATTAAGAATAAAACTGTTTAGACGGGAAATATCTAATCATTTCAATTTTTAATCTCTTTTATGTTTGATTTTCTTTCTATTCTAATAAGGTTCATTTTTTACAAATAACCGTACAAAGTAACTATACTTATTCAAAATCTAAACTTATTTAAATAAAATATTGTTGTTTTACCATTGTGAAACTGATCAATCAGATTAAAATTTTTAAATCTCAGTTTAGAAGTTTAAAAATTTAAGCCTAATGATTATATTTTTATTACTATATAATGGTTCTAGCCAATAAAATTTCAATTTTTCTAAAAATATAATATACACACCTGAGAGACAAATATTGACGTAAATACCTGTTTACCTGAATTTGTTCCTTCCGAGCGCATTTTATTTTTCAAGACAATTAATGTGTACCGAGACATTATTCGCACTTTCCGATTTTTAAAGCAAATGTAAACTTAAACCAAATCAATATAAATGGTATAAATGGTGTTTTAAGTATAACCATTTTTTTAGTCTATACTTTAACACGTTTAACACCGATGACGACGCGTAGTCGTCATTCGATGTCGGTCGCATCCAGCCGATGACGACCCGTAGTCGTCATAGGATAATTATTTTTATTATTTATCTAAAACGGTCGGCTGGTGGTGATAGGTCTTTATATTTAGCACGGCCATTCAGTATAAGTATTAGAACAACAACAAACAGCTGGTTTCGATTTCCCGCTATTTTTATGTTTATAAATTTGTTATCAATATGTATACGGTATAGCTGATAAACATTGATTATTATTCTATTGAAATTGATTTTTATTTACTTTGAACGTGTTGTATACTTGTATATAAGTCATTATTTTAAGTGTTATATAGTATATTCTAATATGAATCTTCAAGATGGCCCGTCAACGAGTTTTAACACTCAAAAAAAAAGTATGAAAACAAATATTTTATCTGATAGTGAGTTACTCGATATTTTAAAAAATGATACGTTTTCGTCTGACGAAGATTTTGGTATTGATTCGAATGATGATATTGATGATTCTTTTGATGATGATGAATTGGAGACAGGTAATTTACGAGATGTAAATGAAATAAACCAGGTAGATGATAATTCGTGCACTGTTGATAATAATTTGTTGAGTAATAATGAAAATTAATACGAATGGTTTACTGAATCTCCGACAGTAGAGAATATTGCCTTTATAGGTACACCTATTATTATTTTATATTAGGTATATTTAAAGATTTATTATTTCTTTTATGTAATTTTTTAAACATGACGACACGTAGTCGTCAACGGCCATTAGGTAGTATAGTATATATCATATGGCCGATGACGACTCCTGGTCGTCACGAGCGTTATATTATCAATATTTACGCGGCTAGGTAGATGCGACCTCTGAAATATATGAGGACGTGAACGTGTTAATGTGTATATATATATAAAGAAAAAACCCTAAACTTACTTTTAGTTTAGAATGGAGAATATAGAAGGAGAATTAACCAGGAGATTTACTAAATGTTTGATAAACTCATTATTAGTTTATATTAAATTAAAAGATTAGAATGGATGGACAATATTTGCAGGTCTAAAAGGATAGCAAAAAAATATTTTTACTGGAAGACTGAACGGAAAAATACCCAAGGACCGATCGAAATAAAGATAGGCGGACTGGGTGAAAACAGATCTCACGGAAATTTCAGAAGGAACAAGAATTGAAGACAGCGACGAAATAGGTGGAGAGAAGTGGTTGAGGCAGAGAGGGTCCTAAATGGACTGTAAAAGCTGAGAAAAACATAAAAAAATAACCTTAATTATTTGTAGTAATTGTATTTCAAAAAAAAATTACAGACACAAAAAGCATATTTACTACTTTTTAAATATTATAAAAAAGTTAACTTTGAAAGAACGAAAATTTTTTACTTTTAGAAAAACATTACTAAATATAAACTTTATAGTTTATCAGTTAAACTTGACTTTATAAATATTTTAATGTTTCTATAGATTCTTTTTGACTTTCCAATAATGAAAAACACGCCAACAAACTATAATATACTAGACACATGATACATGATTGTGACTTTCATGAACTTATCGTTTATCTGAATATTTTCAATGCGTTCTTGAATAAAGTTCTAAGCCTTTTTTTAATGATATTATAATTTTTCTATAGATTATTTATGATATCCTAATATTAAACAGCACACAACTATATGGCGTGTATTTACATCATGTGAAATAGAAAAAATATTTTTCTACCGCATTTTAAGAGAAATACGGTACTCGGGACCAGATTTAGCATAAATGCTGAATAATTTTGCTGCCCAAAACTCTACATTCACGACGGGTCTAGGCTAAAATCCTAGGTACTATTTTCCTTATTGTTTTATTATATTATTTGATCAATATGCGCGGGTCTTGTTGCTGGACATTTGGTCGTTTATGCGGACGCGTTCTTAAAAAACTACTTCAGAATAATATGACAACGATGCGTTCAGAAGATACTATTCAAATTGGATACTCCGCGGCATGGTGTACATAAACAGCTACGTCATTAAAATGATTAATCAGACGTGCCGAACTTCAAAATCGGACCGATTCGTATTGGCACGCGATGTCGATCAATCAATCAGCCGTGCATAATATATTATATTATAAAATACCGCGTATCCCCGTCAAGTAGACAACTCGACTTTCCTATATAAATATAACATATACGAGTATAATATTATTATAACACTATGAAACGGGGTGGCGTACGCATGTTTCGGTCCGTGGATCGCGGATGGTCGTACGGTGATTTAAATGTAAAAAATAATATAAAATTGTAATCCGATATTCGTTCGCACGAAACGCGAGTACATATTATTATTATTATTATTATTATTATTATTATTATTACTATTATTATTATTATTATTATTATTATTACTATATTGTTATTGTAATGAGCCGCCGCAGAATACATATCACTCGAAATCAATCACCATTTCGATTATGGATGTGTGAATATTTGTGAACTACGTGTGAATAATACAATATATATATATATATATATATACCTATGTTAATGTTATATTATATGCTTGTGAATTAAAAATTTGAAGGAAGAAAAAAATCTAAACCACTCGATTTTCCGCTCCGCCACCGGTATTCAAAAGACGCGAACGAAATCTCCCTCGTCCTATATCTTTCTCCTACGATTGATTTCCCGCACGGTTGGTCGACTTTCAAACGAAAATTGTATATTATAATATTCGTACAAAGATGTGCGTGCGTGTGTGTGTGTGTGTGTGTGTGTGTTTATGTGTGTGTGTCTGTATGAGGTGAGGGGGAGAGCGGCGAAGGGCACACGAAACTTGTCTGCCCGAGTATTATATTATTATTAGACGGTATATTTTGTGCGAAAAAAACGAAAGTATTCGTGCCATCCGGGGTTTTTGACGCAACCGCCACGATGTATTGTATATAATATAATATATTTATAAGACGATTATGGTAATGTTTTATACACGTGCGCGCGTACTTGTTTGGTTATTGATGGTTACTAGATTGTGTAATGCCCCCCCCCCTCTGGGCAGTCCCCCACAACTCGCGCGGACGGCCATATATAATATTATGATAATCGTAAACGAACATAATATTCGTGTAGATCTGTCTAGCACACGCAGTATTGCGGTATATATGAACGACGACGTGTGATAGATTTGAACGTATTTATTTCTATTAACTACAGATCCAGACATAATATATACTGTATCAATTGATATTATAACTAATCGCCACCTTGTTAATATGAAATTAACGGAAATCTGGATCGGAATACATAATATATAGTATACGAATAGTAGATGATGTGTCTAATATAGAAAAATGTATTTGGTTGCTTGTCGTGACTCGATATATATTTTGAAAAAACATCTGTATTTTATGCCGTTTTTTATTATTTACTCTTCCATATGTTTAGAAAAAATAATCGTTGTTGTAGAACCGTATAATGTGTAATTATGTATAATATTATATTGAATAAAAATACTTTCACCGGTTTTTAAAACCTTCTTTTAAGCTCTATTGAATAGAAATAATTAATATATTAATTCATATAAGTATCTTTAAACTTAATATCGGACATCCGGAGGTACTTTAACACTTATTTATCTCTTATTGGTCTAAAGACAAACCAACAATGGGAAATTGTAATATGATTATTGTAATTCATTAAAATTGTAATTTTTATAAAAAGAATGGGATGGGAACTCACTATGATACAGCATACTTTCACAATGCCATTCAGAATCTAAAAATAAAAACGGATAACGGAGAAGATTCACAGAATGAATATATAGAATCGCATAAATATATTAAATTGCAATGGTGGGTGATAAATAATTTAAAATTATTTTTAGAAACGAATTTTAATATTGCATGATTACATAATAAATATTATAACTATGTAATTGTGTGAAATTATTTTTCAGTTCAATTTGGACATTCTGTTACAATATCAATAATACATACTGATAGTAATAATATTAATTTTAAATATCTAATGAAATTTTTTTTAACTCATCATAGTTCTTAACTCTCTACACCATTTCTGAAAAGACAACGACAAAAATATTGTAATTCTTCATATTTTATTTTCGCCGATATAATTACAGCGTATTATTATTATTATTATGTACACCTTAAATGATCATACTTGCAAGTCGTAATAAATTTGCGCTAACGGTTTCAATTGAACGATAGCAATATTTTAGATTTTATTTGACTTTTGAAATATTTACTAGGGTAATAATGTTTTGTTTATGCGTTCTTCGTTAACCGTACACAGATTTCTATAACATAATATAAGAGAGTAAAAATGTTCTATAGATAACGCCATCATAACAATAAACATATACCACGTATACCATCGGCAAATCGTATAAATGGGATTTACGTTTTCCGAGAAACATACGCGTATGTACGATTACATAATATGCGATATCATTCATTTTCTCAAACAAATATTATAATTTAATAAGACATACAGAACTTGATTCAGTTGAATCGTTTTATCTCAATTTTAAATATTACTATTATTATTGTATTCCTACAGTTTTAAACAACAACAAAATAACTCAAAAAGCTAAGTGTCACTATAATGGGTAGTACCTATTAATCACATAACCTTCAATATCTTTTTTTTGTACACGTAACGTACATATTTTTCACTTTATATATATTTTGCACAAACAGTATATGTTTTTAAGCATATAGGTACGGTTTGTGCAAAATTATATAAACACCGATGAAATATATATGTATATGTAAAAAAAAGTTTCATGACGAACGAAAGTTTAGTCAAAACATGGACCAAACTTCTTACAAGTCAACAATATCGTTTTCTTTTTTTCGCGTATTTCTCGATAGTACACGCGCAGCATACGGAACTTGCGATATTTTTCGAAATTAATTCGAGATCATCAGAACACACAGGAAAGAATAAAAAATTCCGCGGTTTCTTTGGCCGTCGCGACCGTTTGACTATAATATTGGAGCAGTTGTGGCGCTGATCGTTGTGATTACGGACCGCGATAAACGCCATATTGACATAAACGGCAATATTGATATAATATAACGTCAAGTATTTTAATCCGACGGGAAATCGGTTGATTAAATCGGACCGTCTTGGACGGCCCACCGAGTTCGAACATCGCACGCTCTATATATAATACAAGTGTACTTGTGGCGAATATAATACAGCGTGCCATGAACGAATGAGTGTGTATCCTGCTGACCTAAAAAATTCGATATTGCAAATCGGATATGATAGTGCCGCCGGAAACATTTGGATATCAGTCATTAATCGAATGAAACATATTTGGCAGTGAACTTTATTCGACCGAATCGTCTTCGACGCAACAAGTACCCTGCATGGAACACTGACAAAATAACGATACTTATCAGGCTATAATACTCGTTATAATAGCGTTTTATACCGGCATCACAGATATTATATACTTGGTCAAGCCACTAAAGCGTTAGTTGCTAAATCGTATACTAAATTCAGTCTAGTAATGCTGTCGAATATAATACAATTGATTGTCGTTCATTCTTGTAGGAATGCGCAAGGGCCCCCTATAGTTAGTGCTTACACAATATTGTGATTCAAATATTATAACACTTCTAACACATTTGTTGTAACGTTTAAATTGTTTTTTTTATTTTATAATCTATAATCTTCTAGTTTTCTAATCCCAAACTACCTATTACTATGCAAATTCCTTAGAAACTTTAGTTACGTAATAATTAATCGTCTAATCTCTTTCCTCACTGCATCTTTGCAAAAACTATTCACAATTGTGGTCAATTATTTACAAGTATATCTTCATTATGTCACTAATCGTTCTATCACTATTGTTATAATATACACGTTATCAAACTTATTTTTCAATAGAAAACTTTATGTAACATTCATGAATTTTATTATTTCATCATGTAATATTAGATATCAAAATTAAGCAATATCAGATAGTGTTGCCATTAGGGGTGATTACTGCCCTCATGTTTTTTTCTTTTTGGTTGTACTTGTTGTACTATAATTCATAGTCACATATAATTGTTTATTATGTTGAAACAATTGAAATAAGATAAATAACACAAAAAAAAAAACCTTTGTTACATACGAGTACATGATACATGATTCGGTTTACGAAATATACAAAACGCGAAATCCACCGGACGGCTTAAAAATATGCTTCATAGTCGAGAGTATTACGGTATCTCCGATCGAATGCCGCTTTACGTTTCTAATTATTGAGTTTCCTTATGACCACGCCACCTCAATGCGATGTGATGCTGCGGGAAATGAACAAGCAACGTATATTAGTATGTAATGGAACACAAAACGGGCAAAAAAATCTAATCTGTCGACGCGTAAAAGTCGTGCGCACGCGCTTCATACGGTCGGAATTATAATTCCTTTTTACGATATATAAGCTTATAAAGAACATATTATTATTATTATAAACTATTATCCATAAATATATATACATGTGTGTGTGTGTGTGTGTGTGTGTGTGTGCATGGAACGGAATTCATTTCCTCGGCAGTGCAGCATTCCCTCGGGCTGGGTGGGAAGGACGCGTATGTTTCCTCGAGGAACGAAGCGCTATGTGCTCGGGATTTTGACGGTCTCCCCCTTCCATTATTTCTGCCGGTAATTATAGTATTGTTACGAAGACAGAATACGGCAAACGCACACGGACACGCACTCACACAATATATATATATATATATATATATATATATATATATATATATACATAATATATGTATTGTATATGACGAGTATTAAAGTATATAACATACTGTATAATATGTATACTATGTGTTCGCATGTGTTTATGTATGCAAGGATCTCGGAACAAACGGAGAATTAGTCTGTTCAACGGTACCACTTAACGAAACCATACACAACAACAACAATAATAATATGTATAATAATAATATAATATGTTGTACGTGTGTAATTTTTCGTACAATAATTATTAGTGTTTTTTTTTCTTCTTTTTTTTTCTCGAAAATCCGGGAGAAACGATAGCGTAGAAAAAAAAGCGTATGCAGGCTACGCGTAACAACGTATAATGTATACTTGATAAAAATTGTCCGTCCCTTAAGGCGCGCGCGCTGCTGCTGCAAGTGTGGGTACATTATAATATTATACAGTCGGTGCTGGACGGCGTGTGTAATTATACAGACGTATTATATAGTTCCTTCCTTCGTCTCGTTACGGTTTATTCCCCTCCCTCACCAAACCCCCCCCCCCACACACACACACACATTCATTTAATAATCTTTATACACAGTATATACCAAAGGTTTTCGTCGAAACGCCCACGTAGGTACGAAGTTGTAAGCGCGAACGCGTGCTGCTGGTATAGTGTGTATACATTACAAGTGTACGACGACGTGATGTGTACATATACGTTATGTTACGTTATGTTATATGCATATTTGGCGTATGTAAAAATGTGTGTATAAATTTATATAATCCCGTCTTTCAAGAACACTATGAATTTCCACGGCTAAAACTTGTACGTTCCACGCAAAATTTTGTACATCTGTATACTAAGAGATTATTAAGTGTGAGAAAAAAATCTTATTCATAGAAGAAGAAAAAAACAGTCACTCACTATACATAATATAAGCAACTATCGTAGATTCGGTGTATAATAATATACTATGCGTAAATACAGAAATACATCAATCACATCATTTCTACGAGATACAATTGACTAGATAATCTAGAATCTTGTATATTATCGAATTAACTAGATGCAAATCTGTATATTTTCTAATACCATGCGAGCGAAGAGCCATTTGAAAATGTCGAAAAAATAACATAAATTATTATGGTTCGCACGTTTCAACACAAAATAATTATCGAGAAAATTTGAATACACCACTTATAGTGTGTCATCTGAACACGAGTGCCTACAATCGTTACACCATAGAATAATATAGAGATGCCATTACATATACAAGTATAATACGCATACATATGAAACAATCAAAACAGCACATATGTACGAGGAAGTAAAATATTCTACCCAATTTACTGTATAATCAATTATACGATTTTTATCAGTTATTATTACTCTATGATGGAGTTTTAAATAGATGGAGGAATGAATACATACCTTAATAAGGTTTATTAATTTTATGTTATGCATTAATAATATTATGTAAAAATCAATATAAAATAACGTGCACCCAATTAAAAAAAAAATGTGTACCCATAATAATGATCAAATAATTTTTTATCTTATACGTGGTCGTATTGAAAATTGATTTTATGCTTATTTCACAATTATATTACTATATAACCATCGCTTAAGTAGCACCAAGTGATCTATATATGAGTGGTCATCCAAGTGCAGCATAAATCTGTAGATACAGCTAACATGACGACCACGGTGACTGTATGTTATTCTGTGACTGTGTCTCATGACGTGTACATAATATTATAATTATGTTGTCTTAGTCGCGCATGGTTCTTTCCAGACCCTGCTGCAGTAGCTAACCATAAATATTCGTTTGAAAGAGATCATTGAAGAGCAGGGCCTCATATACAATTCTGGGCTCCTATACTTAATGTTTGTCCAGGCCCTTTACAAAACCTTTCCAATAATACAATCTACCGTAAATGATTGAAAATCAAGATTAATAAGCAGTTTGATAATAAATTATTATTTATTTGCATACATCATAATTCATGATTTATAAAATTTTATTTTATAATATTCTAAAATATAAAATAAGTATTTCTATTAAAACTTCAAAAATTTCATATTATTTTTAACGGGCCTACGTGTCCATAAAATAGCCGAGCCCCTGTACGAGTACTCTAGGTCTAACAGTCCCCTCCCACTTGGGGGGCCCTGGGTCGAAGGCTCGCATCTTTGATCGCACACATCACAGGCTATACACTGACAGTTTTCCAACACCAAGAGTAGGTGCAGCATTGGAAAAATTAAATTTTTAAATTTCACGTCTTATGGTTTATACTGCAATAAGCCCGGTCGACGTGCGAGAACGGAAAACACGAGCTAATGTGCCCGCGAGGTGCAAAAAAGTTTGAGAAAAAAAATGAAAAATAACGCCTGGAAATAACAAACTATATGCGGTTTAGTGCGTGGTCGTACGTATTTAAACATCTCAAATACATAATATATAAGTTGGCCGAGGTGTTGATCGGTAGTATGAAAGCGAAAACGCGTTCGTTGCGCGTGCAGAGACACACCTATATTATTGACGCATAAAATAGGATATATAATAACAGACGCTGTAATACGATGATCTTTTGCTTTAGATTTTTTCTTTGTTTTAGATTCTGAACGGAGTGATGGAATCTATTGATTTTACAATGATGTGTTTTTTTTTTTTTTTGTGTGTCTGTCATCAAGTTTTGGGGCAGTAAAAATGCTTCAATTTTCTTAAACAGCAAATTTTCTAAAAGGAAAGTGAATGTAGATGGTACATGGGCGATTCAAAAATACAACTTTTTTAATACTTTTTGAAAAAATCGAAAAAAACGATAAAAAAATTACGAAAAAACGGAAAATTTTACGCAAATTTAAGTTTTTACATAAAACATTTTTTTTAAAATGCTCTAACTCAAAAGCAAAAACCGCAACAACTTGAAATTTTCACCAAATCTTTATATTAGTGTTCTCTATACATGGATAAATTTTCAAAGTATTTTGACATATTTTGACTTATTTATAGACAATTCAAATTTTCGATTTTTGTAAATTTTTTTTTTAAAACATCTATAAAATTTAATTGGCTGGCCGAAAACTCTTGAAAATTTAATACACGGTTTATAATAAGTTTAACTCATCTACACTAGAAAATATCGGTGATCGTTTCACACAAATTTTTTTTATAAGCTCATAAACTTAAATTTGTATAAAATGTGTCAAAATCACGATAATTTGCAAGTTATTTTGTAGATAAAAATTCATAAAATTTTTACTGTTTATACTTAAGGTTCAAACTTTTAACACTAGTTTGTCCATAAGCTAATCCTCAAAAATATATAAAAAATTTCTACCGGACCAAAAGGAATAAATTTTATGACCGTTTGAAATTTAAATTTTTACGAAATTGCATACTATTGCATTATAATTTTTTTTTTTTTTGTTTCTAACGTAGCCAGATTATAATAATTGCATTTTTATAAATCACGTCTATATTTTGGTAATAGTAAAATGATTATATAATAAAACGAATGAACGTCAAACGGCCGTATACATATATATGTATATGTATATGCATGTACACCACTTATATATTATGTTAAACTCGCTGCGACGATAAGTTCGAACAAGTAACGCGCTTGAAATAAATTATGCGAAACGTCTTCGTTCTTCCTCCGAGGCGCGTGGTATATTGTGCAGAATATTTTAGAAACTCGCATGCAAACGCGTTTCGGGATTTTCGTTATTCTGCTTAATCGCCACCACGACGGTGCGAAATCGGTATCACCGTAATATTTTGAAATCCGACAAACACCTATACAATATTGTAAGGTATTTAAATCTTTAAAATGTGCTTTAATACTTTTTTTAGTATTGTTTTCTTTTTTCCTTACACACATGTTATAGTATTCAAATATTATCCGGTGCTTATTGAATACTAATTAATATTTCACAACACTTTTAGTGTAATCTTTTAGAATTCTAAGACAGTATATTGTGTATCACGAGTATACTGTTCAAAAATATATACCAAAGAACTTGCTATTTATAGAAAAGTTATTTTTGATACTTATTTGAAAATGTAGCAGGTTATACCGAATTTTCGCTATATTTTGGCTTATATATATACATATATATATTTCGAAAAGCAGCTCTTTAGTGCAACCACCATGAAAACATCCGATCGTTATGGGGTTAGTTAGAATCCTGCACCTTCAAAACTTACGCCGCTGCTCCGTGGAATCATGGTTACGCATTTGTATGTGTACGTAAACTTATGCAACTTAACATTGTATTATAATATATACCCATCGTACGCGGAAGATCAACAAAAGTTTCCCCGGCTGCATTTGACGAATATATTGTTATGCGTATTAATATATAATATTAATACATGTAACTTTCGATCGCGGAACGTTGTTATTATTTTTCGATTGAACTGCCAAAACAGTGTTTTAGGATACGCGATGTACGGTGTATACGTGTGTCAATTAAATTTACACGGCGTGCAATATTGTTATAATATATTCAAAATATCGCGAGCGCTCGCGACGACCATATAGCGGATGACACGAGTTTATACGACGCACGACGGCCAAATGAAGCGCCACAGCCAGCCAGCGTATCGCGGATAAAAGATAAATGAACATTCTCCCATTTTATACTATTGTATAGTTGTAACATTGATACGTAACCATGGTGTGCCACGCGAACGGCTGTATTATATTGTACGATGTGTGCACAAGCGTTTAATTATCTGCGAAATAACTCGCATATCTCGTGTAATTGTTCGTCTCTTGCAGCGCAATTTGTTCTCGGGAATCTATATATTATAATACACTAGGTCGTCGTATATAATATTATCATTGCATCAAGCTGGTGTTCTAGCTTGCACTCGAAAATCCGAACGCGACCGGCGTTCAACTGTATAATATTATTAATATACGTCGAAAGTGCAACGACGTGATCTCGCATACATATCTACATAAATAATTATACATCCGCAGTGCGCCGGTTCGACGACGCCGACGAAAACAATTCGTGAAAAATAAAATATATACCATAATATTCTCTAATGCATCATATTTCTCGGTGCACCGTATACGAATTATATACACGTATACACGTGCAGATGGTTTTCTATTCATTTCCCGTAAAAAATCCTGTGTAAATAAATTATATGTGTCGTGTTGCGTTGCGTTGCTCCAGAACTTTTTTAAACCCTAAAATCATGTGTATTCCGAACTAAATATAATTATTTGAAGACAACTACCACGAGTGGTCTACGGTTTCGCTGTTTTTTCACGTTTTTAAACACGAACTCGTAAAAATATCTTCCTCGTTGTCGCTGGTTGGAAACAGTTGTTTCGCAAAATGCAATATTGGCTATATTAACGTTGATGTTAATGTTATGGTTAATAATAAACTGCTTGTATAACACGTCAAAAGTGCAACGTACCTAATAAAAAAGAAACGACAACTGCACTACCACTACCGATTTATTGTCAACCGTTGAAGCTGTAACGATAATATTAAACTTTTACATTTGAAAATATTTGTTGAAGGAGAAACGAAATTAATGTTTCAAACGATAAATACTCGAATAATAATTACCACGAACAGCGTATAAATCTGTCTAAAGCTATATATTATATGCATACGCTGTGTCTGTACATTATATACACACGCATAATGTATAGAGCGATATTAGAGAATATCTAGTAAAGAAAACCCATCGCATATTATAATATTATGTGGACGCGTGCGGGTGCGCGTAGTGTTAACGAATAAAATACGCTCATTTGTCGTTTGAACTTAAACTCCAAAGTATAACACCAAGAACTTGATTTGTCACGATACTGTATATACGTTTGCGCATCTGCAGTGCTCGGCGAACGAGCCGACCTTTATTATGCGTTGAACAAACAGCCTCCGACCGTACAGGATAATATAATATAGGTACTGCTTGTCAATTTCCATGTTAATCAATTACTATTCTAACGGCGTGTAAATATATATATATATATATATATATAAATCGACATGGCGCACGCGACTGCCGTGCCGCCGCGGGTTGTATTGCGTGTGCGGCACGACCCTTTGTGTATACCCTTTTCTATAGCCAGTCATAGGTTCAAAGTTGGCCGAATCACGTAGTAGTATTGTACAGTGCTTCCGCGGACATTTAAGACGGAAAATGGTAATTAGACGCGGGCTGATTTCAACGAGAAACATTATATACGTGCGCTTATACGCAAATCCCCTCTCAAAACGTTTTGGACGCGAAATGTTCGAGGGGAAAAAACCGTTTGGTTTGTCGAACAAAAACGAAACACTGCGAAAACGTGGGTTCCACTTTATTTATGCGTAAATAAGTACGTTTCAAGTGCACGAATACCTATAATATAATTATTTGATAACACGTATGTGCTAATGCGAGTCTCCGACAACGAATCGATAACGTTTTTTTGTTTTTTGTTTTTATTGCACGCGTATAAATGGCCTGCCGCGTTTTTTCCAACTCGACTTTCTGTGGTCGTGAAAAACATGATTTTTATTTTTTTTTATTTCATTGAATTAAAATGCCTCAAAGTGAGGCTCTAGTACAGATGTACAATTTAATTCGGTACATTTATGATGGATATTGATAAATGAAAAATAGTATATAAACAATAACATACCTACATAGATAATTATGAAAAAATGAACATATAATAATAATATATTTAAAAATTTAAATTAAATAATGCTAATATACTGATGGAATACAAAATGATAAAAAGAATCGTTCATTACGTTGCTTGACCAGAATCAAAAGATAGTACACTTACCAAAGGTTTCTCCTTCCGTTGCATAATAATAAATAATGCATTCGAAACCGTGCAAAGTTCGACTAATCCGTGGTGCCGTTTTATTATTTCCAATGCAATCAATTCTCCCGCGGAATATTATCAAATGTTATGACAACCCGCTACCCGCTCCGGAACGTGATAATAATATTTTCGTTTTCAAATAACCTATTGCTGTTGTACGCCAATGTTATGTTCTTTCCATTAGAAACTATTATCGATAACGCACTCCGCTGATGTCGGACCGTTTCGGAAAACAATGATCTCCGTGCGCCGATGTGTGAAGAATGTCTGCTTTGTTTTATCCTAATTTGTTGTACGGAATTTTTTTTCCAACCGTTGTCGTCGAACAACATATAAAAAAAAAAATAAATAAAAAAAAAATACATAGAAGATGATAAATGTGGATTGTAACATTATTTTTTTCCACCGTCCTTTTTCTCTCCGGCTTGCTCACTCGGGGTCGGTTTCTTTTCGACTATATGTCGGCACGTTTGAGTCTTGTTACTACAATCAATAGTGGAGGAGAAGGGGGAGCAAAAGTGTGGCCGTTATTTTTTCATCCTGATCGTCACCGTAGGTAGCCAGTGTTGTATACGACCCGAAAAGTATAATGCATAATAGTATACAGACTAATAATATGAATATTGTCGTAAACTTGCGCGCGTCCAATGTTTAAAATTCCGATGACGTCGTGCCCCGTATCACCTGCAGTGGTCCTAATCCTATACCCCACCTCCCATCATTATTATGTAAATATTACGCGTCGGTTAAGTAGACGCTCGGAGCCATATTTTATACGTATACCTGAGTAATATATGAATCATGTATAATATAATGTAATTATATTCGTTTAGCATAGGTAAATCTAGTATATCATATATACCTACCGAGCATGTGTCCGACCGACCGTATCATTATTTTAAGTGCGCGATTTTTTATTTATTTATTTTTATCCCCCCTCCCACATAGATAGACAATTAAAACTATATATATATATATATATATATACGCGATAATGTGCGAGTTGTTGTATTATTATCGCAGTCGTAAGTAAAATACCTGAGTCAAATCACCGCGTGCTCTGTAAACACTACTCTTATTGCCTCGAGGGTTGAAGTCGAAGTGTGTGTTTGTTGTTGTGTGTATGTGTGTTGTATGTGTGTGTGTGTGTATAATCGGAAATGGACTAAAATTTACCGAAACGTTTCGTCGTCGACCCGACCGGTATGACCACTGGCAGTCGGGAGCGCGCGCATACACACTATTATCCTATATATGCGTAATAAATGTAATTCATATATTATTCTCGTAGTCACTTATTAACATATTATTTATTATGCACATACAAGTATTAGGGCGTGTGTATGTGTGTGTATCCCCTTCGGCCGTAAGTCCCAGACGAGCGGTCTTGTTTAAAAACATATTTTTCACATTCGTCGAGATCGTCCGACGTCGTCCAATTAAAAAAGAGAGAGAAAAAACTTTTAAAATATCGTTCTTACGGTGGCTTACACATATTATGTAAAGTATAAATACTATAATAGTCATGTGATGACGGCCCAACACAAACCGAATAAGTATATATCATTAGGTATAATATGTACATATTCGATTGGATACCATGGTATTGTTATAGACATAATTTCGAAGCAGAATACTTGGAGTTAAAACGATCCCGATCGTTCTTATAAAACTCATATTTACTTGATTATAACTGTTCGTTACTATACTACCTATACCCGTTGTAGTGTTTTATATCGTGATTTCAACATCGTAACTAAAACACCTATCACATCAGTATTTGAATACGATTTTTAAGTCGTTTAAAGTCTTAACTACACGTTTCATCCATGTTAACTACAATTATACTATTTTATTATACACATTTTTCGAATTTTTTTATCTCGACGTCAAATATGAAATAATTTTCAACTTGATTCAGATATTTTGAACAGTTATAAGTAATCATATTTAAATCAATTAGAACCTTACAGAAATTTATTTGAAATTTTACGTAAACCATTTAGAAACTACGGGGTTTTAAAAAATATTGAGCCTTAACATTTCATTTAAATATCTTAATAACTCCTTAGGTATTATCTGATAAAATTGTTAACATATTTTCTAATCGAGTTTAATAGGTTTTTATATTATATTTGAAGAAAAAATTGTATAATTACAAACTTGTTGATATGCTTTCGAAAATTTATGTAAATTATTTTATTTAGTGGTTATTAAATTTATTTTGTTTTATTTAAAAATCTATACAACACAGTTTTATTTTCAAAACAAAACGATTTATAAAGTTGTTGGTGAAAACAATGGTATATTTACCATTATATTACACTAATAAGTATATTTTTAAAAAAAATTGAAAGAAAAAAATATAAATTGAATAAAATGAATAAGAGTTTAATTAATAAAATTAAAAAAAAAAATGATTTTCGTCAAAAGAATAAATTAAATGTTTGAACTCGTCAATGTTTAACATTTAATTTTGTGTTTATATATCAATATATATCCTGAAAGGCTGAGAACTCAAAAAAATAAAATATTTAATCCTATTGAATAAACAAATGACATTATCTTTTCGTTATAAGTACACATTTTTGTTTACGAATGACGAATATTATTGATCTGGTAATACAGCGAGATAAACCTTTAGATTTATGATAGTAAAAAAAAATTATCTCCTGAACAATATTACAATGGTATAACAGTAAAAAAATGGAATTTTTATTTAAAATTACATTGAAATACTATGTAACCACGTTTCAATCTAACCTAACTACGTTACATCCAGGATTTTCATTTATTCGTATTATTTTAAATTTCATATTATAAATGTACAGTAGAAATTGAATACGGAAAATTGATATGGAAATTAAGAAATGTTCCATTTGAAGTGTTCAAGTGTCTAACGTAATCAATGTCGTTATAATTTTATCAACTAGAACGAAACCGGAAAAAATCGACTATTGTTCACTGTAAATTATTAATATCAGTTATGTGTAAGTGTATAATTTTTTCTAAGTTACAGCAATGTCTTTTAAATATGCTTGGAGTGCATTTTATTGGTCACAGTCCAAAGGAAACGTTTTCTTATAGTTCTTATGGTTTTATTTTTCTTAGTTTTTGAAATTTTTAGTTTTTAGGATTTATCATTTATATAATTAATTTGTTCAATCCAACATTAAAAGTCTTGTAAATATTTATGTAATATAATATTACTTAGTGTATTAATTGTACAATTAAATTGCAATTCAATTATAATTAAATTTTTTTATAAAAAAAAAAAAATGTATAATATGATAGAATATTTTTAGTATCTATACTACATATATTCGGATTAGGTACGCCCAATAATATTGTTTTAAACTTAACTGACAGATTTATTTTCAATATCACTGGTGGAACATCTGAACGCTATTTAGCGACGATCAATACAACGATATTATAATATGTATATTACCATGAATATACATATTCAGGCTCGCTCATAATTTAAAAATATTACCTAAACCATTGGTTTTTTATTTTATTTACGATTATTTAGGTATAACCAGAAGTCAAATTTAACGTACTTTTAAGGTATTTTATTTCTCCAACTTTTGACTTTTAACAATATTATATTGAATAGTGTTTGCTTGTACATTTTGTACGTGTCGATTGATACCGTTTCCTGTTCCACGCATTTGACGCCGTTATTGTCACAACCGGTGAATAACAGGTAACAGAACAATGCTACGCTGGATGGTAGTCCCGTAGAAGCGAATGTTAGGAACCGGATGACATTGTACAATTGTTATATTAAAGTTGTTATTAGTTGTTATTGTTGGTATGGCCAGTAATGCGAATAATTGTGACAAATGTTATTATAAATATCATTAATTGTGACTGATACTAATAAATATTTTCAAATCGTAAATCACGAATCCGGTATAGTAGGTACTATATATACGTGGAAAAATTGCATTAGTGTTCTTATAACGGCTGTGTTGCAATCATTTTATTTTTAATCTATTTATTTATTTGTTAATTTATTTGCTCGTCAACGATGTATAATAGCCATTACAGTAACAGGATCACGACTGCATCTAAACGAGATATTAGTTATACCGTTTATATGCAGTCGTTGCGCATTCGGAGGTGGGTATATAACATGCATCTGAATTAAGGAAATTAGATCAAATTAAAAGTTACCTTAGCTCTTTCCGATTGTTTTTTTTCCTGTGTTCGACGCACTGTACCTTGTGCGCACGTATATAATATTATTCGACGAGAACACATATTAGTTGGAATCAGTTACTGTCGAAAGTTCACAGACCGTTATGGTGCATTGAAAACACGTTTACACGCGCACTACACCCGGAATAACCAAATGCGCATTAAGTTAATTCGCTTTAACGATTGCATGCATTATAAACGGGATAGATCACGCAAACGCGAATGATTACAGTGTACTGCAGTGTCGTTAAAAGCTCGAGGTTAGTCTATAACTTCATACATTGTATCAACAACTCCGGTACGGATTAATTTCAGTTATGTTGCGGCCGCAACGACGTGCTAAACTCCAAACTACAATATTTCACACTACTAGTAGATGACGTTTGTGGATGTGAGAAAAACGAAAATATTTTCCTTTTTAGGAATACGCATACACTGACTGCAGCAGGGTTTCGTAACGTCGCTGCAGTTGTGAACATAATATTATAGGTGTACGGTATACCGGGTGCATCACCATTCAGTGTACGTCTGTTATTGTTACCGACCCGAGTTTGCGTCATCCGCCCACACTTCTCGCTGGACGCGTCATGATGCCATCTTGCGATCGTTTCTTATTACCAAAATTTCCATTTCACCAAACGAAACGTTGTATTACGTTTCTATCGTCGTTCCGAGAAAGCTTTAACCGATTCGTGATGATATAATATATTATTTTGTGTACCAAGAGATCCGTAATGGCCCGAGATCAAGTATACTTACATTTATTATATATATAAATATACTGTACCGCCTGCCGTTGTTGTTATTATATTATAACGAGCGCGTATCACGTAGTTAATTCGGGATTATACGCCCGTTAAATGTAATGTTTACTCCTTCTATTATTATATAAGGGGCAACGTCATGCGCGGGTATGAATTCATAATGTGTTTAATGTATTCAAGCGGGAATGCCGATTTTAATTTAGAAATCTAATGTCGGCTTCTTTTTGATCTTGAGTTATTTTTGTATAATGATTCGGGTAGTATTATGAATATATCCCTAACTCAGTTGGCAAATGAGGCAGTGATTGACTTTTATTTTTTTTTTTTTATCACGTATTAAGCCTAGGCAGTGCTCGAATTGGAAAAATTGAGTAGAGGAGCTCAGTACAACGATTTTAAATAACTGTGTGTTCCGAGTGCACACTTATACAACACAAACCCGTGGGGCACTTTTCTCCCCACACCTCTACACCAACATAACCACAACTACATTACCTGTTTTTTCTTTTTTTTTTTTTTTACTATATTTTTGCTGTACATATTTAAATTCTATATTCTATAATTTGTGAATCGTTCGCATAGCAAAAATTAACACTAGCCCGTAATTTATTATACACATCTGTGCACTTTACTTAATACTTATATAGGCAAATAAAAGGGTGATATAAAAATATTAAAAATAGTAAAGTTCATAATGTTATCAATTGAACTCCATATTTTAATAAAAACTATTTCGGGCATCAGTTTCTATCGTCTGGGGCTCCAGTAATAAATATAGTTGGGGCAACGCAAAAAAATAAAAAAAAAGAGTAGAAGAGCTCCGCCCCTCTGCGTATCCCCATTCCTCCTCAATTCAAGCAATGAGCCTATAATATGTATAAAATATTGTAGGAACAACTGCACAACGCGCACTACTACCTGAAACACGTAGATATGCGCCATGTGATAATAATATATCTGCAGGTGTAGTACCGACGTTATCCAAGGATATTATTTCAAACGGTTTTTTCTCTTATCACGATTGGTCTATGTTATCATCGATCACAAGTGGTTAATATTATGCTGTTTGATTTGATTTACGGGTTGTTTTTTTATTTTTTTCTAATTACTTTTTTATTAATTTATCTCGGTCGCCACAAGCCACGCGTGTATATAATATATCGCACTGTCGATTAATAATAAATTAGTTTTGTTTAGCTATATTTAGACGTACAAATTTCAACTTTGTTTTGTGTCAATAAATAATTATTGCCTGGGGACCATACAGTGTCTGTACACAACGCAACTTATAACTATACCTACCGTGAAGCGTATAATATCATATCATAATTATTCATTCTAAACGCGTAACTTCAACAAAATAAAACGATATTTAGTAGGAAAAAATAATTTATATTAATGAAAATGTCTAGTTTAAATATTTAAGAGCCCATTTATAATTTGTCAATTGTAAAATTCCACCATCAATAAGAATACTGTGTTTATTTTCACAATATAATATTATACATATTATACACACGGGTGGAATATTCTAGTTGTTCAATTTGAGTACCTTACCCACATTTTTTTTTGTTGATTTATGATATAACTCATGAACATTTTGATAGTTTCTTTATGATTTTCCAACGTCGCACTATTCATGATTTGATGTTTATTACCGAATAAAATACAAAGAACAGTTTTCTCAAAAGAGAAAGATTTTATGATAATTATTTTTTGTAATAAAAAAATATAATATACATCCGTATAGAATGCGTAAACTCATGAATACTGCATAGGTGCGGTGGACGTATATAAAATGAGAGAATAAAAATCAAAGTTCGTATGATATGTACGTGTAGCATTCAAAACCTAAAAGTTTTTGTGAATAATTGCTATAATGTTTTAAATCTGTCTTCTATACTTATACATGCACATACCAATATAATATCACGTTTTACTTACTACTGTACGGTAACTATTTATGTGTAATAAAATTATAAAATATATTTGATTAAAAACTTGCAGGCACCTATTACTGTATACTAGGTCGATGGTAACATACTCGACGATTGAATTATTATATAAAGTTTAGATTTTGGGTCTCGCGAATCGGTGCTAATACTGTTAAACTCACCATATTGGCATATACCTTATACTTATCTATATATATATATATATATGTATATATGAACCAATTGACTAGCGTCACTTAATTACTCAACGATGCGTCCCAACCACCGTATTGCTGTTTGTAGTGTACACGGAGATAACAATGCAATTATTCGCGTAAACCTAACGACAATACGTCACCCCAACCGTCATTGAAAGTAAAGTATTCAGTTGCATATAGGTAGATCGTTCGTCATGTTAAATCCAGAAAAAAACGTTTCCAATTACGTCTAATAAACCGCGGGAAATCTTGGGCACAACAAAACGTTATTATTAATATTATTATTTTTTCATTCGGGGCAGAAAGAAAAATTGGTCTCTAGATGTGCATATTATAAAATGTAATAATATACAACTATAGAGAGCATTAGGTTTATTCTCGGTATTCATATCGTACGATTCTTAAGTTTCAGCAAGCCCGATTTTTAATTATAAATGTATTAATATATTATTAAGTTCATCGTTGTAAAAAATAAGTCAAAATATTAATTAATATGACCGATTAGTGGTCTTGTACATTTTACTACAGTTCTGGTGTCGAAATGTCATTTGTATAAATCCTTAACGCGAAACCGACGTTCAAGTGTGTATATAAAAACTAACACTATCGTTATTGCAGTTAAAACAACTTCAAATTTTTACACGTACGGACGCCATCCACAACGAGTCCTTATGAAAACGTATACCTCTGTACGTGTTTTATTTAGGACATTATAGTTTTCTAATTCGTACATAACCGTTGTGAGTCGGTTTAAATGCAGTAAAGGAGAATAAAAGTAAATAAATATCTCTAATCTCCACGACTTTTTAGAAATACCGACCGGGTTGAGAACAATGATTTACTTGCAATCAATGTACACATATTTACTTTTTATGACTTTACCAATATTTTTAATTCGTTATAATGAACATTTTATTTTTATGAGGATACAAACAAATTGTTCAATCCAAAAGTCTAAAACGTTTAAGTTTTTCTTTCTTCCACAAATGGGAAAAGTAGAGAAGAAAATACATTTGTATATAGTACCACAACAGTATATACCCTGACACCCCACCGCTTTCAAACAAATAACAATCGCCGCAGGTCGTGTGAGCTTGTTTGAAGACTACGAAGTTCCTTGTCTGGAAAGACGTTGCTTACATCGTACACATACTGCACTAAGTATATACTCACAGACGCATACATTTCCACATTTTATGTGTATTACCTTATGGCTTATAGTTTCGAATAAAACAAATATAATTAATATTTATATTATGTTGAAAATGTTTTAATATTGCCAGGAACAGTAGTTTCGGTCGAAAAAAGTTTTTCGACTCCATAACGACTATAAGTGTATAATATCCTACTTAAGAAATTTAAGTAGTGAAAATAGATTGAATGGTTTAGCACCTAATAAATATGCTTAGATATATAGATTTAAACATGTAATCAATAATAGATGTTTTCGCCAACAGAAAAGGAAGACTTCCGAATTTTAAAGTATGTATAAATACTTTAACAATGTATAGTTTTAATATCATTTTTAAATTTTAAAATTTTAATAACTCATTATTTCTTTTTCTTTGTTAGTTAGTTATTATTAAAATTGTATTATATTAAATAATAATTTGCTATTTTTAATATTCAGAGTTTGTTGAAATATTTGTTTTTTATATCATATATTTGTTTATTTGCTTCATTATGATGTCCTTTATTTTTAGTTATTCCACTTATGACTATAGCTCAGCGCACACCAATGCTGTGCGGTTGCGTCGCGTTCACAGCGCACTGCATGCAGTGCCACATTTAAAATAGAACACACGTTATCTTATGGGAATGCCCACACCGATGTAGTGAGGCGGCGGTGCAGTGACGTTGTGAATGCGGCGCGCTGCATGCGGTGAGTCATGGCGGTTTTTTCTTGCAGTGCGCGTGCGGTGAAAAGTCAAAATATAAACAATTTATCGATATTATATTGCTTAAGTTGTTAATGTTGTTATCAATTTTAATCATTGAAACAAACTTCAAACTACCTGTCTACCTAATAAGAGTAAATAACACAGAATATCATTTTTGGTATTTTTAAAAAATATATTTACCTATACAAACTTGAAACTTACATATAAAAATGGCGGAGGATTGTGAAAAAATTGTACAATTCGTTAAGCACACAGAAAACCACCCATGTCTTTTTTATTACAATAGAGCGGAATATTCTAACGGCACAGTCAAAACAGCAGTTTGGCATGAAATTGCAAAGGAACTTAATTTATCAAGTAAATAACCTCATTTTAATTAAATTACCTTCTTATAATAAATATGAAACAGAAACATATATTGTGTTATGAACTTATGAATTATATGCTGAATAATTTACAATTATTAACAATTTTTGTTCACCAGCTACTAAATTTCTTACATTGTTTTAGTTTATAAACACACGGAAAAAAATAGATAGTTAATTTAACTGTAATTACAGTATCTTTAACTATAAATTATAATTTCATATGGGACAGCTATATATTTAGTTCCAATTACAAAGTTGAAATAGTTAAACTTTTATAGTTATTTTAACATTATAATTATATTATAATATATTTGAACTAAAATGTTTAATTCATATTAATATAAAATCTTGTTATATATTTTTGTTGATTTTATTAATGTTTAGGTTGTTTCTACTATAAAAGTTAGTCATTTTGGCATAAAAATATTGTGGCAGTAATAATAAATACGGTAGGTATTCCTTATAATGTAATGCAAAGTATTATTCAATTTATAATAATCTAATATCATTAGTCCATCATAATGTTTTTTTTAAATATTATTAATGTAGTCATCATCAGCAGAATTAATACTTTCTATAGTCACTCCTACGGTATATTGGAAAAAATATATGAAGTTTACAGTTATTATTCTAAAATTTAATATTTAATATGATATGGACTTTTTAAAGAGTTTATTAACTGATATTAAATCATTAGATGCACATAATAAAAGAAAATTAAAAATTAACATTATGAAATTAGTTGATGATGCTTGTAAAGAGGCATCATACAATCAGAATACAAATGTTCATAATATTCATGACACTCTACTATATTCAAGACAACCTTCACAAGATCAACAACCACTGTCTAATTTTCTACAAAGAGAACTACATTATAAGTAACCACCACAGCTATTTTCACATCTTGAACGCCCACCTTCATCTTATGAAAAAGAACCACCAACCCAACAACGAAAATCTACACACCATGAACATGAAATCAACCCAATGACTCAATATCAACCACCAGCAATGCATGTCCTAATTTGGACTCTTTTATAATGTAACTTATACGTTTATGATTTATGTTTAAAATATTATTATTAATGTAGAAAAAGTTACAGAAAAAGTGCCTAGAGTGTCTGCGTTTTTCTTTAAATATGGATTCCTAATACTTGCGTTTACGTTTTTGACAATCATTATTATTATTGTTGTTTTTATTTAATAACAACAACACCATTAAGTCTTCATCAATACTTGACATTGGATATTTGAATACTTTAAATATTTACAATTTTAATAGTATTGAAATAAAATAAAATAAACAAACAATTATAAAAATGTCTAATCAAAAACACTAATCACTAGGTACTAATTACTATTAATCAAAATAGTAAAAATAGTTAAAAATAAAAAGGATCGTGCTGCTGCCGCACTGCATTGGTGTACTTTGGCGCGCTTTTGCAGTGCGGACGCAGTGTTTTTCGTGCTCTACTGCAGCCGCCGCACTGCAACCGCATTGCTTTGGTGTGCGCTTTTCCGATCAGCCGATCTGTTGACAATCATGCGGTTTGTTAAATATTATGGTCTCTTAAGTAATACTATTTAAATAGAAAATGAATAATTGTTAGGTTTACAATACACATTAATATGTTTATCCATGATTTACAATAATATTTATATAAGTTAAATACATAGGTAAGTACCTATATCGTATAGTTGATGACTGGATTATGATTGTTCAGTCAAAACGAAAATACTCGTTTTGACTGTTTAGGAACACGGAGATTATAAGCTGAAATACGATAAAAAGGGTTTTTTATCATCGAAATATTAGAGAGAAAAATAAAAGAGAAAAAGAGAATAAAAATAAAAGAGAAAAAGTACCGAAGAAAAAAGTTTCTGGTCACAGAACCGTTTTAGACAACAAACGAGTCATCATTAACTTATTTCTTTTGACAATATTGATAACATAATGGATACATTTAAATGCTGCAGATAGTGCATACATATATAATAACGTGTATCGAGCGTAGTCTGATGTGACGGCTATTAACCAAACCGGATGCTACACGGATGATAAATTTTAGACGATATTCCGTTATACGACGACGATGAGACCTGTTCTTTAATTGTACATAAAATGTTGTAAAATAATTATTTTAAACTCCTTTATATTATAATTTGTGTAATAATAAAACGGATGTTTCTTCAGGTTTGGATGTATACGGACAAAGAACAACGACGACGACGACGTCGCGAATATTAAATTAGTGTCATCATCATTTTCCGAACAATTCCCGTGGACAAATTGTCGTAATAACGTTTTTGTATATATATGTTTATATAGTAGGATTACGATCGGGGATGCACTGCGTATTTTATGGTGTTAAAGGGGAAATCGTTGTGGACAGGTACCCTCTAACGTTTTGTTGCAAAGAACAAAAAGAACGAGAAAAAATAAAATAAAAAATGACAGCCGACTAATAATGTACAATAGTGTGGAGGGGAAAAACCGAAAAAGCCAAAGGTTTTAATTGTTTTTAATGGTCAATAAATATCGTTGAACCTTTTGATATTTTAAAGTCCATTACAAGGGCGGGTTTCCTTTTTTTACGAACCATTAAACAATTGAAAACACGCGATAAATTTCGAGATTATCGTGTAATTTCGTTTCGTGTACTTTTGCGGTACGTGCACAGACCAGTCGCATACAAAGAGAGAGAGAATGAGAACGAGAGAAAGAGAAAACGAAAGAAATAGAAAAACAGCGGTGTTTCGTCTTTGCTTCTACGACTATACCGCGTGTCAGCTGTAATTTTAATTACCGGCCGAAAAGGGTTGTATACACGATGCTGTTGGTGCGTGCGAAAATCCTTGATGTATAGTAAAGTGTTGCACCACCGATGCCGGCTAAGAGGAAACAATTTATATACTTACTATATTATAAGCTGCATCATGTACACCTATATTGCCTACCGTATAAATGCGGACAAATTACGCGGTGGCGCTCAACCCCTTCGCGCCGTGTCCCCGGGAGATTAAGACGTTACACACGTGGCCTCGGTCGCGCATATAATATGTGTAGGTACACGTACGGTGTAATAAAATGTAAAGGAACGAGCTACCACTGTATATAGTATTATTATTATTATTATTATTATTATGTACACGCCGTATACACCTATATTTTATTGGATCGTTAAAATATTTTCTCGCGCGTATAAATCACACGTGCGGGGGTACGGAGGGACGAACCGGGGAGGCGTGTGAGCAAGAGGGGTGGTCGAAGGGGAAAAAAATAATAACTATATATATGTGTGTATATATTGTATATTGTAATAAGTCCAGTGTGTATATAATAGTATAATACGCATTCGAAATGAAAATAAAATAAAATCCCATCAGAATTAGTATATAATATAACTATATAAGGTAGTATAGTTGATTATCATTGTTACCGGGAAGATCCTATACATATAATATACCTGTATGTACAGGTATCTGTTTTTTATTGGTTTTTTATTTTTTTATCGGCAGGAATCTGGACCAGTTTTTACTTTCCGACCGAAATAATCATTGACAACGGTAGTGAATCCCTATATACACGTACACATATTATACGTACAGATAACAGATCTTTACATGGTTCTCTCTACACTCTCTACACGTATATATAGGTACAGCGTGCGTGTGTTTGCCGGATAATTTATGTCCTGGTAGTTAGTCGGGGCCCTATCCACACGATACCGCCGCCGCCGCGGGCATTTCTCACACTGCGGCGGGTATGTTCACCCCGACAACGACGGTCGAATCCAATAATAATAAAATAGAAAAAAACACACGTTTATGTACAGGTATGTTATATTTTACGCGAGTCGCACACACGATTGTGTTCCGAACCTTCGTTGAAAAAAAAGAACCAAAAAAATAAAGATAAATAAATAAACTCATAATAAAAAAAGAGTATATAATATAATTATAATAATAATAACACCAGGTAAAAGTGTGACCAATAATCACGCGCGTGTGTGTATATAACGACCGGAAGATAAATAATATATGTAGTACGTATATACACACTGGGTAGCAGTGCTAAAAATCTTAATTTCACATCACGCCTCCCCGTGTAACATAATATGTATGAACATATTACATGCCTATATACCCGAAATTATACGAGTATATCCGTTTGATTATATATTATTATTGTTGTGATAATAATTTAATTCGCTTTGAAAAACGGGTCGTTATCGAGTAGTATATTATATAGGTACTGCAGTTGGGGATACCTAAAATATATGT
Organism: Chaitophorus viminalis; assembly: GCA_025469195.1. Lineage (NCBI taxonomy): Eukaryota > Metazoa > Arthropoda > Insecta > Hemiptera > Aphididae > Chaitophorus > Chaitophorus viminalis. The sequence continues at coordinate 14,508 of JAIPRK010001292.1, read as the reverse complement.
GTACCTATAATAATATTATAATATTCCGTGCAGCTGCAGTTTTCGTTGCAGCGCTCATTCGACGAGAATCAATTGCGTAATTAGGATTTTTCCCAGGTGGAAAGTATATAGCTATGCATATTTGTTTTATGGTAATAACGTTTAATTAATTTTTCGTTATACGTACCTATATAAAGTAGGAATTTATTTACTTCTGACGTATTTTTAAGGGTTTTAGTGCAACATCATAATTATAAAAGAAGCTCAAGGGATATATTATCCTCCAAATACCACGTATACCATATCCCCCCTTCCATCCAAGAGTCCGACCGAAAATGTGCTACTGACGAGAACACCGAAACGGTTTGAACATAGGCGCTTAAAGCAGAAATTAGCATGAAACTGTTGCACTCGAATCAACGATATTTATTTCGTATACCGTACGAGTATACATAATGTCCAACAGCATATTATCTAAACCTTTAGGCATAATCTTTTATCGTACAAAATGAATAATAAACTAAGTAGCCTATCAGCGCTCCGCAGTTATATACAAAATGTTAGAAAAAACATTATTGCAATTTACAAGTCTCGAAGTTATAAATACAAGCGTTCGACTGCAGTCCTATTGTTTCGTCAATTATTTCGTACTACGTATTCTATTCGATGCGGGATTCCATTGGATTTTTGAAATATAATACTCACTTCGGTTATTTTCGGTTCAATAGGATTTTTGGCACGTTTTGGAAACTGCAGTTGACCGTATAGGCACTGCTCAACGATGCGTTTTTCTTGAGCTTGAATGTTCCAAACGTCAGAAAACGATTTGTGTTCCAGTGATAATTATTGTTTACATAATAATGATATCTACACACGTCACCGGCTCCCCATTCTGTGATATATTCCAGAATTTTTTTCTGCAAACATTTTGTTTGTAGTTATTATGAATTTGTTTGAAAAGCTTTAGAATCTGCTCGAAATTATTATTCTTGTAATAACAGAAATACTAAAGGGGGCTGCAGGAAACATCAGTCCTTTATTCTATAAAACTTAGCAAGATAAATAAATAAAAATAAATAAATTAAGGAATACTATAATACGCTTTTTGTAACTCACTATGCACATTACGTTATATAGGTACTTAAATATTTGCAAATAAAATATGTCTTGAATATCTTTGTATCGGGAGGGAGGGGGGTATAGGTAATATTGTAATCTGTAATGATATTTGTCTAGACCGCGAGATAGGATATGGAAAATCTTGCCAAAACGTAGAAATAATATAGGTAATAAAATATAACACATTAAATATGGTTCGATGTAATATAATATTAATATATTTACCCAACGATAATAATAAATAATGTAAGTAATGTATTGTACGAATAAAATTATTTTTAAGTCTTTAAGACTGCGATTTTACTGAAAAGTAATTACGTATTTAAATAATAATAATAATAATAATAATAATAATAATAATAATATTTGAATAGATCCGAGAGATAATATTTGATCACGTACTCAAGTAGCTCGTAAATTTCGTTCACATACTCGTTCTGTGCACAATAAACCCTTAACAATACAACCGGTGCTCGTTTACTTTTTACGATTTTCACTGCGCGCAAAAACGATATTATTTATTATATATTATGATGATACGGCGGCGATGACGCTCTCGCGTTTGTAATGTAGATACTTATTATTTACAGTATATATTCAATATTCTTCAGTGTTTACACGCGCGCCCGCCATTGAATGTTTACCCGTAAACAGTTGTATTGTTGTTTTCCCTACACGCGTATGCCTACGTCACTAAACGCGTTTCTTGTATATTGACACTATAATATAATACGTAATAATAATACATATAATAAGCTTCTTCTTCTTCGACTTCGCCTTCGTATTTTCCCAACTATTTGGGGTCAGAAATTTTTGCTCTAAACCTTCACTTTTCTCAATTTTCCACAGCATCCCCATACGAATATACTACACACCAAGAGCTCTCATAATATCGTTCTCAATCATATCCAACCATCTTGTTTTTGGTCATTCTTCTTCCTCGTTTCCCTTCTGCGATCATTTTTATAACCACTCTTAACGCTTTTGTTTCCTCTAGCCACATCTTATGTCCAAACCATTTCGGTCTATTTTATCTCGCCTTGTCCACTACCGACGCTACACCGATACTACTCCAAACATATTCGTTACGATACATATAAAATAACAATAATAAAAACAATAATAATGCATGCGTGTACTTTGTGGCAAACACGTTTTCCCGGGAAAAGAAGATATCAAAAACATTTAAAAACAACACTATTACCGGAATCCTTAAACGTGTACACAATAATAGCGCTCACACGTACGTGTATAAATGCATGTACGAAGTAATATACTAATATACACGTTTTTGCGCATTATACCATTTCGACAATTGCAGTACATAATATAATAGGTGTGCGCCGTACCGCGTGTAAAATGTATCATAATAATAATAATATTACCCAGCTCGTACAAAGTGATTCTTGCACATATTACCATTGTTATTATGTATACCTACTGCAAGGTTGGCCGAACACGTCGGCACGCCGTTTTTCGTGGAAACGACAAGCAAACGGGTTAATATAACATTATTACATTATAATATTATATTAGCTGAAGGCGAGAAATAAAAATAATAAAAGCTTACGCGTTTAGCGTGTTTAATAACATTGTTTTACGGCGTTTATTATATATTATACGTATACACGCACACAAATGCACGCACACAACCGTATATATATATACGTACTCGTCGCCGTACATAAAATATGATATTATATTTTGTGACTAGCGGAGGGGCCGGCCGACCGACGAGATGAAGGGCATAGTAATAGTATATTACTATGTATGCGTATACGTATATAATATATTGTATGGTCGTATAAAGCAAGAGCCGCTCCGTCGTCGGTGAATTAAACGCGCGGGCTACGGAGTCAACGGGAAGGGAGAAAACAAGAAAACGGTCCATGTAAAAATAAATCTTTATGGTGCAGAAAAATGGTCGTGTTATGGGAAAATATTTCGAGATTTTTTTTCATAAACCGAGATGATTAAGTTTTTTGAGGTACACTATACCTATAAAATAGGTCGCAAAACGTAGCCCGAACAGCTGCATGGTTGCATGCAGACCACCCCCATTCTGTATTATAGTACATGTGTAATAATATAAAGTGGATAGTTTGAGAAGAACCAGAATCTCTCTTAAGTCGACCAGGCAGTGGTATTTATTTTACGTAAACAACGAGTAGGTGCCTTAGAAGAACGTTAACACAACACACGTGCAGCGTACCGCTATTATATTATATTACGCCGGAATGTCGGATACGTGTGGTATATATTTATATTAAAAGTTTACCTGATGGTTAGTCGTCGAATATTCAGCTTAAGAGTTGTGTTCACGGAAATTTGGTTATCCAACCGTCTTCGAATAGGATATTAATTTTTTCAAGTTCTGTGTACATTTTTTACACGAAGATTGCTAATATTTGACCGGTGATTTCTGCATAGGTTCTTTGCGAAAATGTTTTCCTCAAATCTATATTTGTTAATTTTGAGTCTATTTTTATTTTATTTTTAACGAAACGATAACAATATTTTAAGTTTTCCGTTTTTTAAAATACCGTTTAAAAAAAAAAATTATTCCAAACCAACAAATACGGTTTTGGAAAAAAAATAAAATAAAATGTGAGTATGGTACCCGGAATCACCCGTAAAATATTGACATCTATCTGTAAAAATGGACTCGGAACCTACAAATATTTACTACTCGTCTGTCATTGAAATATAAGGGAAAATGTACCAACATATCGGAAAACGCCGTACTAAATAAATATATTATCCATAATTAATTATTTTTCTGAACGATGAACGTTTCATTGATTTTGTAGAGTTTCAGTGCAATTAATTATTTCTATTTTAAAATATAGGTTCAATATAATAATTTGTGAACTATAAATTGCTTACGAATCATCGAATAAAGTAAAAACAACTATTGAAATTCGAAAACAAGTCATTCGATATTTAATCCATACCCTAATGTGGGTTTCGCTAGCGTTCGGAAAATATTAACCACAGGTATCCATAAGTATAGACATTGATTATAATTTATAAATTATTTATTAAGATACTAAAAAAAAATTGTATTTATTATCAATGTTATAGACCAAATATTTTTTGTATGAGAAATTTGAAGAATCAATTAAGTTAAATTTTAAATTTTAAATTTAATAATATGTAGGAAAATGTCTCTATATTCAATAGGGATGGGAATCAAATCCGAATATCTGAATTTTCCGAATTATCCGGATTATTCGGATTATTCAGATTAATTAATTATTTTTATTGCTAAGCACAAAACAACACTGGTAGTTGAATGCATCAGAAATATAATATACCCGTTCAAACATGTATGTTAATGAATTTAAATATAATTAGAATTTAAAATCAGACATCGAACAGCAAAATTGAATTGAATAATCCGGATACTCCGGATAACCTGTCAAATCCGGATTCACTAAATTCGGATATGCCCACCACTAATATTCAATGTATTCATAACTATTATATTATGATTATTGTGATTCTATTAAAATAGAAATCAATTGTCTTCAAGAAAGCATAGTTAAAAAATGCAGGTACTTAAATCCTTAAAGCCTGGAATAAACATTTCAACACATTTATTACATTAAAAAAAGTGGAACAGTCTATATTGTCAATATTTCGTGTCAACTTATACTTTGTGAAAGTTTACTCTCCACAATTTATTTAATAAAACGAAACAAAGAAGTACATCCTTGATGCTCCCAATCAATGAAACTAGTGCTGAATGTGTTTCACTGAAAATTACCAACTATACTCCAGATGTTGAAATATTATCTCTTAAAAAATACAACAATAGATATCACATAAACAATATAGTATTGTACTTAAAAAATAACTAATAGTAAAACGATATATAATACCTCTTGTTAATTTAAAAATTTATATTGTAAAACAAAAGTTAACAAATAAACGTGTACATAATAAATGTAAATAATTATTCCGTGATTTTTCTTTGATCGTACCTATAAGTTAAAAGTATTTTTTGCCTTTTTTTGGGAACGAAAGCATATTTCAAGAAATTTGATATCAAATTTTGGCACCTGACCTGAAAAAGTTTCGCCACCCCTAAAATAGGCAATAACGTCATGTTTGGTCTCTCTATCGCCGTCTATCTGGCGGCTTACCGTTCAGTGTCTCTTGGAAATCCAAAATAAAAGTGGATAATGTTGAACATTGAATACGTACATCTACTCCGAGTGAATGGATGATGAACTACCGATTGCAATATATTTATATGTATAGATGTTCCTATGTGGTACGGTATAATTGGGGCATTGTGACGTATCCAAAGATTTGGTAAAGATGAAGTCATTTGGACATTGCAAGTTTAAACCTAAACAATATGTAACAAATCGTTAAATATCGGTTTTGATAGAATATAAATATACAATTAACCCCAGGTACATATACGTAGGTAAAATCATTGTTCGGTGCACATTTTATGTTCGATCAGTCTTCATCACGGTCATATTATGTCTGCACCGTATATTATATATCCGCTGTGGTCTTCGCGACAGAATATTAATTTGCTAGCGTGTTTACGTATTTTTTCCCAGTGTATTTGAGTACATTTACCGTGTGGTCGGTTGATAACCGGGTTTTTCGGCAGCGACTAATACTAATACTAAACTTGGACGAGCAATAATTAATCCATCGAGTGAACATTATAGTTTTCAGTGTGTATAAAAACTGAGGTATTCGTTGTACACGAGAAACTCAATGGAATCCAACGTATACGTAGATAGCTTACCGTGGGTATGGCGGCGAACAATGAATATACCGGCGAGCCGCCCACCGTAGAACATGTATATTTAGTCAAATAATAATAATCGTATAGTATACATTTTGTTTACAATTAATTGACGATCGGATTTAACGAGACCGATAAAAATCTCGTACGATAAATCACACGAGATAGATATTATAAATATACGAACTATACTATATACACGCAAGACACAAATATTCGAGAAAAAAATGTAGAAATTCATATATATTTTTTGAATAATTTATAGTAATAAAACGTATACGTTATTTCTAATTCTTTTGGAAATCGAGCGTTGACGCGTACACGTTTGTAACGTTCGTTTACGGAGAACGCTAGCGGGAAGTCACATTTTGTTTTTTTACTGATAGAAATTTATGTCCTTTTGAAATTGGAAATATTTTTATCGTTGAACGGAATACACCGCGCACACCTTCCGTTTCGTGTTGTTATTAGACTACGCTATTTTCTATACCGTTGTCGCTGGTTGTTATTACACTCGGAACACCGTCCGCGGCTGTAATAGTATAATAACATGTCGTGGGCATACCTCTGCAAACTGCCGTAGGTGCGCGCGTGACAACTTTTCGTCACATCCGCTGCACACGGTCGTTGCCACTTCCCGTGAATTCCGACGTCGTTTCCGAGTACGTTTTATTCTACAACAATGTGTGTGTGTGTGTATGTGTGTTTATGGATGAACCTACGGTCCGGGTCAACCGTTGATTGTAGTTAAAGTCTATGAAATTATTTACCATCAATATGCCTACAGCTACTGATAGTACATAATACATACTTGAAATTGCATCAGGATTAGCATAATATCCGTTTACACTAACTACCTGCTGCAGTTTTGTTTTGACGAGAAAACAGTTTTTACGACGGATGACCTTATTTTACGATGATCTGCTATACCACCGATAAGCCGACGATTAGTATGAGCAAAATTCATTATCTTATAGATTATAATATTCATTACCTTATAACTGGCGGACCGCGAAAGATAAAACTCTGGACCTTCTCAACTGTACTTCACTATGTTATTTACTATAATAGTATTATTATTAATAGAGAATATTTATTTAATTTATATTATTTCTTCTTATTATTCGTTCAATAGGTTGAGTAAAAACCACAAAAATGACATCGAAAATAGGAAGTTTATGAACGAGTGGACTGAAACCAACCCTTTCAGCCATTCCATTCTATTTAATTTTTTTACTGAACCTCATTGATTTATTATTTTAATCTTTATGACTCCAATATAAATTACTTGCCGACCCCTGGGTTATATCATATAATAAGAGTATAGTGCGTTTAGTAAATGATAACGAGAGTGTTCGTTCGGTCTGTTACAGAAAAGTTGTAGAGAATTATATAGAACTATACTATACATGTTCAATTGCCATATCGGTTGTGTAGAGAAAAAAATGTATTTTATCGACGACAACTCGAGTAATAAAAATGTCTGAAACTAAAACTAAAAACAATGAAATACGTGTTGCCGCATAATGGATCCATCCATACGTCTTGTTAGACCATATATCAAGAACAAGGTAACGAGGACAAAGTTGTTTCGTACGAAACAACCACATGACTTCAACCTTATAGTATACATATTATATTCAAATAATTTGAAAAATTTTAAAGCTTGAATCCACCATGAATATATTTTCAGATTAGTTTTATTGTTCGTTATAACAATGATATTAAAATTTAGCAGATTATTAAGATTAAATCTTCAGCTAATATGCTTAATAAGCACCTTAATATATTTGTAGCAAATACGAAAAGCCCTTCAAATTCAACCTGGGCATATTGAAGAAGTATGGCAGCAACCAAAATCTTAATAATTCTTATAAAAAACCTTAAAAATAAAAATTTGATTTAAAATTTTATTTTCTCCAGAGTTATAATCTTACCCTTAGTCCATTTGAATTGTATAATTTAACCTGTGTATGGGTGTGTGTACATTTTATAGTATTTTTTATCATGTGATGTATGTAATCACACATGCGATACGACTTGGGATATTTGTATATGTATATTATTTATACATTTTTTTTTCTATTTCCTTGGCATTTAATTTTTTTTTATCCTTTCGCCCCGCAGTCTTGTTCAAATATTATATCCGAGTAAATACAATGAGATTTAATATTACAAACAATAACTTGTATTGCGCGTATTACAGTGTCGCGGGAGTTGGTAAGCTCTTGAATTCTTGTTCGTGAAATGGAAATAAATATAAAAAAATAAAGGAGAAGAACGATGAGTGAAACATGATTATTTACACAATTTCCGGGTTAAATATTGATCCTTTTACGATGGTACATTTATGTGATATTATTTAAATACAGTGAAAATGTATGGTTTATGTAAAACGTTTTCACGATTATTATTGTTGTACTCGAAATGATTCCATCGCCGTTTCGGTTTTAGTTTTAATATGATAATATATATTTATCGATTCACGAACGAGTAATGATGCCCATATATGATGATATATTTTAACCGTACAATTTTACGGACTCGTAGGTAACCGATTTGTTAACAATATTGCAACCGAAATGATTTTCAGTACGTTGACCCTATTTAAAAGAGCATCGAGTTCTAAAAGAAATATGAAAACATCAATGTACAAGTACCATAATTCGTATTTATATAATAATGGTAATAATAGTATAATATGTGTATGGCGATTGGATGAAGAAAAAAAATCCATCTCGCTATCATTGATCTTGTACATCGTATCAATCTTGTCGTAAAATATTTTAATATTGTTGTTACTTTGTTATCGGTGCTACGTTATGTTGTTAAATAATATTCAACGCCGGTAACGCATTAACGGATAGAAACGTCTGTCGAAAAATTATTTCAGTTGATTATTTTTTCCATGTTTTTTTATAGTTATTTTTTATTTTTTTCCACGTCGCCATAAAACACAAACCGTAATTCCCTCGCGTCCGTCGCGTGACGTGCGATTTATCCGACAGCTCGTCGAAAAATGACATCGCGTGCGACCAAAATAAATATTTTATTATTATTATTATTATTATTATTATTATTATTATTATTATTATTATTATTATTATTATTATTATTATTACCATTATTATGCATTATTTTACGCACTCCTCCCGCGATCAACAATATCGGAAGGTGGCAGCGCGCGCATACCCGTAATATATTATAATTCGACGCATGTATATACGACTTTACGGCTCGCGTATTTCACGATGACGTTTGACGGTGCGTATATTCTTCCAGCCACCGTTTACGTTACGACCCGATGATGTAACCGATGGTGTACACCGTTTGTAACGAATAACTATGTTAATTTTGGTTTTATGTTTTTTGTTGATTTTTTTTGTTTTTGTTTCGGTCACCGGCTTTTGGGCGCAGTCCTTCCGACGCGGAGAACACCTATACAATGTGCCTACCCAACCACCGTGCCCACGTATATAAATTATACTATTATATTATTTCATCCGCGTATATATTAACAGTAATTGTGTATAGGACATAGGTATAACCTATTATAAGAGTCGGGCGCAGATGCACATACTGCAGATAGTGCAGTAGCTGATACATGGCGTTGATGGATGTGATCTGTTATGCGATTTCAGTGCAACACCTATTGAGTGGTATTAGTAATTATATAATATTGTATTACTTATAACATTAGCAAAAATAAAATTATTGTTTTATTACTCACCGAGGAGAGTTATCCAGGGAAATTTAGAAAAATCGTAACACATCAAATGATAGCATCGGCTATACAGACTACAAGCTCTGAATCTAATCACAGTAAACATACGATGAATAAAATATATTGCTATTGTTATCAGAACCATTGATTGATATGGATTAAGAAAAAACATGTCAATAAACTTAGGTACTACAATATGATGCAATCATATTGTTTAATATGTATGTAATATGTATAATCATATCATGAGTATAGAATAGTACAAGTAAAATTGTACCTTTTTTTTAACGATTTAACCGAAGAGACCGGGAGGTATTTGTTTTCCATACTTCCGCTTCACGTGAATATGTTATTGACTATATTATCATAATGTTGTTATTAAATTATTGTTTCACATTTAATACGAGATCGAATATTAAATCAAAATGTTTGTTAAGGCACCATACATGGACGGTGTTATACTTTAGATAACAATAAATATTAATATATGCGAGATAAATTGGTATTTGTGAGTTTGGGATCGCCGTCAGAGCCACCATGCATAAAACTCAATAATAATCGTACAGTCTGCAAAAGTGATAAAAAATTAAAATATTAAATAAACGATTGAAAATCAATTGCTGCTGTTAGTTAGTTTCCTTAAACAGAATGAAAAAGCAAATATGTAGCTATAATAAGACCTAGAACAATATCAAAAATTAATAAATTTCTTACATTTGTGAAATGATCCGTTATTAATAATGTAATCTTCTTTTCTTTTCATAATACAAATTCATCGAAACATAATTATTTTTTGATCATTTTTCAAATATTGATAAAAAGAATACCTATTAGTTTTATGACTTTTAAATAGTTTTGAACTTTTACAAACTTAAAAACTAGAAATTTTTAGACTCAAAATATACTTATGGTAATACATTGAAACAATTATTAAACTATAATAAACGTTTTTCCCATATTATATAATATATACTATGTATATCTAAAACAATATTACCGATAAAATGTCACCGTAAGTTCAAATAAATCTTAATTTTATATTACTCTCACGACGAGCATATTATTTTGCATTCGACGCACCTGTCAATTAACTGTAACCAGTCTAAGTAACCATTTCTATGTTCTACTTATATATATTACCACCCATGCAGCGACGGCGATGCGGAAGACTTACTTACAAATGATTCTTTGGTCCGCAGCCGGGTTAATCGTGTAGAAAGTGCACGGCGCGGCGTGCTTCCTTGATTGTGATCGAGTAAATACGACGGACCCATGAGTGACTGGTGCGCAACTGACGACGTAAATTTGCGAAGTATGCAAAATGCGTGTTTCCGCGTACAGTGTTTGAACTGCGACAATTCGTGACGGAAAGAGGAGAAAAATACGACGCTGACGTTTGTTTGTAGAATATTTTTATTATTTTTCTCGCGCGTTTGTTTGCCTATAAAAGCAATATGAAATATGCGTGTTTGTATAGCGTGTATGCAGAAGTAAATATTACAGAATATTATTATGATTTCTACGACGATATATTTTATACAGCTATACGCGTACGACCGCGGTTATAGGCCATATCACGGAGATATCACATACATGAAATACTATTTAAATTAATTTCCCCGTAAGTAATTGAATACTTTTAGTTGTCAAGATTTAGCTAGGACTCGAATTTAAAACGAACATTTTTCTTTTGCTTCACTATATTATACACTAAATTATTACATACACGTACGTATAAACCACACCATGGTGATTCGGTGAAAATCAGACGAACCGCAGTTTCCTTTTCCTCGAGCTTGATAACTGCGGAAAAGGAGCAATTTACCCTCCTCTTGTTCCGCGGTCATCGGTGTAACGTGATTTAAGATTTAATCCGAAAATAAAAACTTTATATCCAATTATCGCAACTATATAGTCGGACCGAATTTGTGAATGTTCGCGATCACATTTGATATATCTGTGTGCACAGCTCTATGTTGGCTTATATGCGGCGGGCATTCAAAACAGACGTTTACATCGTTATAATGCACAAAGGACGCGGAATATAAAACGTATGATGGTCGCGTTATGCGATTTTAATAAAACGTTTTTATTTTATTTTCTTTGAATAAATGAAAAATGTTTATTGTTCAGGAATTCTTTTTCGTACTAAATGTGCACAAAATACAATCCTAACCTGTAATCATGTGACGAACGATATAATATGATCGGATAATACGTCACATCAGTGACGATTTCACAACTTATTCTTATTTTATTCGTAATATTATTCTATATTTTATAAAAACGTGCGTTGTGATGGACGACACTTGCTCGACGATCAATCGTTATTGTGCCCCGGCCGAAACTTCTCGGTACACATACACGCACTGCGACTGCCGACTACTATCTAATTAAAATATTACGATTCGGATCTCCGGTCGGTCTCTGTGTCAGTGTGCCGCTGCCGGAGCAAAACTCGCGCAGTCCGGTTTTGTCTCATCGTATACTTATACGGTTTTTTTTTTTTTTATAAACACGATCACGACGGCGAGTCGGACAAAAAACAATGAATCGGTTAATATATAATATACCTGTTGTAGTAGGGAACATGTTAATAATCTTAATGCTACCCGTATAAATTATCACGTAGTTTGTTTACGTCGAGGGTGAAACGTGAGACTACTATTATCATCGTATCGAAACGTTGGAGAACATAATACACAATCACAGGATCGGGGAGGGTTTTTTTCTAGACGAACGTACCTCCACATATATATATTTCCATATCCGTGCAAGCCTCTTAAATTCTGATAAAGTATAATCATACTTTATAAATATATTTAAGTTTTGTTATAGTTTTAATCTCACACTAGATACCTATAGTAACAATTTTATTATGTATGATGGTAAGAGGAGTGGTTATTAAAAACGTAACACATCTTTCCATATACGTATTGTTCAAGTAGACTGAGTAGACTTTCGACTTTCGAACGGTTATTCAATTTCATATTTCAATCCTGAATCACTCCGCAATGTATCCACAATTTATATAGTTATATTCAACAAGAGACAAGATTACCAACTAATGTGCATATATTTAAACAGCTTTAGTGTAACTATATAGTATAAGTTATAACAAACCAATTTAATTTTTGAGTTGGTACCGGATTTTCACGCAACATCGGTGCGAGATAAAATTAATATTAAACCATGAAGACACAGAATCATTAACTGAACCATGCGTAATATTTGTTTAGACGTATATTATGGCTGGTTCGTGCTGAAAAAAAATAACCCCTCTAAAGCTACCATTCGTATGATGATTGTATGTAAATTTCCGCATGAATAGAACACCGTCGTGTATTGTTAAACACATTTTTTGTACTTCATTTTTATTTCATATTTATATGGCGATTCGCATTACAAATAATATAATATACGTCTCGAACGACCCTTAAAATAATGGTGTCAGATATGTGTTGCACATAGACAACTTTCTGTAACGTACATAATATAGTATACGCTATAATAATGATGTATAATGAGGAACTGTAATATATACGACGGTTTGGTCGATTTTACGAAGGTTATAATACTAGGATATCGTAAAACCATGTATATTAATTGCAGTGCACTGTGTATAAATATACAGAATGAGAAGAAAATAAAGAAAAAAAAACAATTCATATGTTATAATATATCGGTGTTAAATTGGTCGCGGTGCACTTGATGTTGTTATCAATTATTTTTTTATTATTATATTTTATTAATGAATGGCGGGATTATGTGAAAACGTGCTGGACCGCGATACGATAGAACAGACATACCGAATAATAGGATCGTGCAACTGTTGGTTTCACAACGACCGTTATTATTATACTGTCGAATAAATTGCGCTGAAATGCACGGCTTTTGACGCATTACTATCATCGCACGTAAACCCGTTTGGAATAAATATGGGTCACCAAGCAGCACGTGCGTTACTGTATAAAATCATGTATAAAATATTATATAGTTACAGTTGTACACTTATACCGCGATACAATTCAACTAAAGGTTGTGTGAATTATAGATGTGCACGCCATGCATTAAATATAATTAAAACATAGATATGCAGTGCCGTAGCCAGAGGGGGCACTGGGGGTATGTGCCCCCCCCACCGAAATCCTTTTTTTTTTTTTGGTTGGCCAAAGACCCATAGTATATCGCACAGAATTTTTTTTAGTTTCTGAACGGAGTGATGGAACTATTGGTTTTACAACGATGTGTGTTTTTTTTTTAATTTTTTTTTTTTGTATCTGTCATCACGTTTTGGGGCAGTAAAAATGCTTTGATTTTCTTAAAGATTAAATTTTCAAAGTATTTTGATTTATTTATAGACAATTTAAATTTTTGATTTTTGTAAGTTTTTTATTTTGAAGTATCTATAAAATTTATTTGGCTGTTCGAAAACTCTTGAAAATTTAATACAATGTTTATTATTAGTTTTATTTATCGTAACTATAAAATATTGGAGATTGTTTAACTCAAATTTTTTTTATAAGCCCATAAATTTCAAATTTGTATAGAATGTGTCAAAATCAAGCTAATTTGCAAGTTATTTTGTAGATAAAAATTCATAAAACTTATTCTGTCTATACTTAAGGTTTAAAATTTTAACTCTAGGTTATCCATAAACTACTCTTTAATAATCTATAAAAAAATTTCTTTTGAACTTAAAGAAAAAAAATTTTATGATCGTTTGAAATTTAAATTTTTTCGAAATTGCATACTATTGCATTATATTTCAATTTAAATATAAAAAACGGGTAGGCCTCGCTTTGCTGTACAGTTGGGGGTGGAGTGTACCTCGTTTATAGGATAGGTCATTATTACAATGGATTTGTTAAATTTGAATGCAATGATAGATATCATTGTATACGAATAACGA